>JAABOM020058115.1:0-51018 GCA_011800125.2 Solanum clarkiae | reverse complement strand
ATATATATTGTGTACTAAGCCCTTCGATGTAGGTGATAAGGACTCCAAATTATTACATGCTTATCCAATTTTTCCTACCCAATCGGTTGAACCTACTAGGTACATTTTCGTATACTCACCCCTACTATGTTTCTTCTGTACAAATCAAGCATAGGCACTCCCACGTGGTAGTTGATCTTATTGAGTTAGTTTAATTGTCATTACCAGATTACAGTGGTGAGGCTCAGAGTTCGAGTCGCCATTGTTTCTTTGAGACTTCTGTTGTTGTCATCCATATTAGACTATGTATTCCATTAGAGACAACTTTGTATTTACTCATTCGTACTATTTAGAAGTTCTTGTACTAATGACTCTAGGCTTTGGAATTTCAATTAAGTGTTGTGATTGCTTTTACTTTGGTATTATTTTCATTAATCGTAATCAAGTTTTGGGTCGTGACAAAAAAAACTCCACACAATCATCCTACGATGTGATGCATATAGGAGGTAACTGGTGTACTATCAAAATATAGTACTTTTGATACTTAAACCTTAGAATTTTTTGTGTACTCAATATGATCTTAGTGGGTTTGATGTATTTCTGTGTTTGTTTTGCAGGATTTCAGGGTTGACAATGATTTTGGGAAAAATATGCAGAAGTTGTTGATTTTGAGAATGTATGAGACCCTTTACGATCCGTGAAGGTAGTTTTGTGTACAATTCCAATGAGGGGTAGATTTTTGAAGTTTGGTCAATGAACATGCAGATGGGCCGTGAAACATTTTACGAGTCATGAATCAAATCTTTTACCCTGAGGATCAAAGAAGGAGGACTTTCTGAAGTTTCATTAGACGAAACCCCCTATGGATCATAGAACCTTTTACAGGCGATAGAGGGATATCATAGAAGTTAAGTCTAGATTTGCATAAATGAAGTACGAAAGCCTTACTACGGGTTGTAAATCACTTTACGGCCCGTAATGCGTCTCGTGAGGCATGCTGACCCAGTTATCACATTTTATTTAGGATTTATATTTTAAATATTATAAATAGGTTTTTAAGTTATTTTTCTAGGAGAGTTCGAAGACTTAGCAGAAAAATAGTGAGATAAAGTGGAGAAAATATTGGAGAATTTTGAGAAACACTTGTACACTTTGATTTCATCTTCTAATTACTATCTTGTGATTCTAAATGAAACTTGGATTTTTGCATGTTTAATTTAATTGTGTAAGTGTTCGATTATGTTATTCAAATTCATAAGTCTTGCATCTACATAAATTATGAGTAGCTAAATCCACAACCAGGGTTGTCGGAACCATAAGAACTAACAAGGTAAAATCGGAAAATTCATAATTCTTCAAACGTTTTCATACATGCATTAATTAATTCTCTTCATTTAGCATGTTTTCTAGTGGTGGCCAACATTAGAACCCACCAAGTGATACTGACTGGACCAAGGTAGTAATGAATAGGAAAAGAGATTAATTAACAGGATTCGATTGATGTGTTCTCGTCTAATCAACTGAACTGGGCCAAGGATATGTTTTACTGGGATAATAGGTAAGGATTAGTAATGTCATACTGTGGGAATGGACCAAGTCACATACTGAAATTCGCCTCTCACCTGGGCCAAAGGGTTTGGTGAACTTAACTTACCATCCCACATGCTACACACTAGAAAAGAATTCGGTTATCAGGTGATACTGAATTAGGGAATTATGGGGAACAAAATACCCTAGTTTCTCTCCATATTGGTTAAACCCTTGTGTTAGTTAGGCTTACTTTTTACTTGTTATTACAACCCCCCTCCCCCTCTTTTAGGAAGATAAGTTGGTTAATAACTCAAATTGCATCATTGAATTCTTCTATGTCTACCATATTCCCTTAGGTTCGCCCCTAACCTTGGTTAGATTTTGTATCTTGACAATGACCACTTTAACCTCAAAAAGGAGGTGTATCAAGGGCGAGATCAAGACTTTGTCACTGTTCCGAGGAATATGGCTAGACTTGTCTAATTTCAAGTAATTTAGGAATTAATCCTTATTTCTCTCATTTTATGTTTTTTGTTGTTTTTGTTTTCTTACAGGGTGTAAGTGTAGTGTATTCCCAACATGCGAAGTCGAGGCAGACCCTTGACTCCGTTTGACCTAAAGATCTAGAGAACACTGAGAAGAATGGCCTAAGATAACGCCAACAATGCGACAAATGCTTCTCTGAATAGGAATGAGAATGAGAATGTCAATGATGAAAACCCACCTCTTCTTGAGGATAATGCTCCATAATTATAGGATTTCAATGACAACGCTTATCAGTAGAATCAATATTGGCTTAATCGTATGGCTATGGAAGTGACTGGGGCCATTGTGTTGCCACCATTGTTGACTGACACAAAATTCGTGATTTCGAGTGGGTTGCTTTAAATGTTGCAGAATATGGGTTGTTGGGGGCCTACCATGCAGAGGAGATATCTGCGTAATGTTGCATTTATATGCAAGAGTGTGGTGGCAACATTGAATTAGTCTATGGAAGTTGTGGGCTTTTATGTCTTCTTATTATCTCTGACAGGAAATGCAGCACTTATGGATAGGCATGGTATGGTATTTAAAAATTCAGTGGTAGTTTCAGTTTTTTGCATGTAAAAATACGATAGTATTACCATACCAAATTAGCTCGGTATGGTTCGGCATTCAAGATTCGGATTTGGTATTTTACAATATGGTTGTTCGGTAATCATGATTAATTTGACTTTGTATTAATATATTCATATAATAATGAAGTATAACTTTAATAATATTAAAAATGTCTCAAGCTAATCGATTAAGTAATCAAAAAATTATATGTATTTTCAAGTTGTGCACAATGAATAATACAAAAGCTAATCAATGCTTTCAAATTTATTTTTCTCAAAATTTTCTTCATCATAGTTAGTAATGGGAGTGCCAACTGGCTGTTAGGGCTCTTGTAGAAGCTCCACATATATTTAAAATAATTTAAAATTGAGCATATATATTATATTATATTTTGGTATGGTATACAGTATTTCGGTATTTATTTTTTAAATACCAAATATCATAATGACTATACCACGATATAAACTAATTTAGTTTCAATATGGTATTCAGTATATACCATACCATGCCCACCTCTAGTAGCACTACGGCTATCCGAGCTTCTACAGAGTTTGATCGCCAGTTGGACTGAATTGCACAGAGCCTTTTTGGAGAGGTATTTTCCAAGATTAAAGAATCTCAAGTTGAAAGATCAGATCAATAACTTTGAGAAACTTCTTGGTAACTTGATCAGTACTACATGGGAGCGGTTTACTAAGTTCCTGAGAAGTGTCCCAGACCACAATATTATTGATAATGTCTTGGTGGAGATCTTCTACCATGCCCTGCATACAAATAGCCAAGCATATGCTGACACCATCTTGGGGTGCTTAAAAGTAGAGTAATCATTCTCATAGATTGTTGAGTAGCTGGCCATCACGGCCAAATTGAATCATGTGTGAGGGCCCATGAATAAGCCTCCCACTAAACTTTCGGGCATGGCCGACATAAGCTCGGAGCAAGCAAAGATAAATGAGGGGATTATGCAGATGCTTGCCCAAAGTAATACCAATATGGAGAAGCTAATGAGGCAGACATGAAAGCTAGCTAGCTCTAGAAGCATCCAAGAAAGTTACCACACCAGGCAGAGGGGATAGGAAAGAGGTGCAGAAGGGGACCACAAGGATGGCTAAGAGATCGGTCATTACGCGCCCCCCTTAGTCGTAACAAGAGAACTAGTAATTCCAAGATTAAGGAGATTCTAAGCAAACTATTGAGAAAAGTCGATGTACAGGATGAGACCCTGAAAGAGATTAAGTCCGACATCACCAGCATAAATCAAAAGATCGAATCCCATTCTATCGCGATCAAATAGGTTGACCTTCATGTAAACTCTAATTATTTTTAAGCTAAGACTAAGTCATCTTTCATATGATATAGAATTTTAATTAATGATTCTTAATTTAGCATAGGTGTTAAAGTCTATTTCTTACTGTGGGAATAGAATTAGAGATAATTCAAGGACACTCGAACCCACTAGTACGAGGTTAAGCAAAAAACTTTCTTAGCTTTGAGTTCCAATGTAAGATTTTATAGAAGTTAGGTGGATCAACAACTTTTAGGTTGTATATTCTAGGCTATTTCCTAAGTATCTACAGTGTATTAGACGTGATTTAGAGTCATAAGGGATCTTTTACACCAAGTCAAGTCCAAAGAATTTGTACAAACTAAGTTTACATATGAGTTGATAGAACGATCAAATTCAAACCACTTAAATATATTGAGTTAAGTGATTCATCATATATCAAATTACAGATCCTTGAATTAGCTTTCCAACGCATCTAATTTTGCCTTAATCAGAGTCCGAAGTGAAATGTCATGACCATTTTACTGGAGACATGTGGAGCTGTCCGAAGTTCGCATCGCGGACTGGATGCGGACTCTTCTAAACAAGTTAATGATGTCTTTTTAATTATTTTATGAGGGTATTTTAACCCTATAACCTTTGGGGGTTTATTTTATTATCCCAAAACGCATAGAATTCTGTTTTTTCATAAATAATACCCTCTATTTCACTCCTAAACGAAACCCTCAAGAATCATCAAGAAAATCATCAAATGGTAGCTTTCAAGATTCATAATCAAGGTAAGTTATTCTTTATAAATTTCAAGCTACCCAACTCAAATTTTTTCATTTATTCATGAATCTCTAATAAATCTGAAAACAGTCGCGCTATGTTTTTAAACATAGGGGTCAGGCTGCGTACATTCGGCCCCCCCTTACCCCGCAATGGGCGGGAGCCTTTGAGGCATTGGGGTAATTTTGTTGTTGTTGTCTAATAGAATCTTAAATGGTAACCTAAGGTTTCAAGAAAATGAATTCAAGAATTCTAAGGAAGGTTTTTTGACTCTTCTTCTTCAAGAATTAGGGTTCTCCGTCAAGAGCTCTAAAGATTCTAAGTCAAGAATTCAAGAATATAAGAGAATTCATTCAACCAATATCTTTTTCAAGTTCTTCCACTCTAAAGGGACTACAAAGAGAATTTCTTTTCTCAGGAACAAGCAGCAAGGTTCCAAGATCAATTTTTTCTCCAAGAAAACTAGTATTCATCAAATTTCAATTGTAATATCAATTTTTCAGGTATGTAAGGCTACTCATAGCATTGGACTGATTTCATCCACGCGTCCCATATGTCAATTCCCTATAATTGAGTTCAACTAGAGTTTTACCCGAATTCTTGAATTTTAAATGAGTTAATTCCTCTTCTACTGAGCTAGATATATTTATGCACTGAGATTATTATTATTTGAAACAACCCCAAAATTATGCCTTGGGAGTGCCCATATTTATAATTTTTCATATATCTCAAAATCCATGTGTGACATCAAAAATTCAACTTCATATTCTTGATTGGGGGCAAAATTGAGTGAGAAATAGGTCTAACACTGATTTTGGATCAACCATATCAAATTTTGAAATTCCAAAAAAATCAATTTCCAGAATCGATCCGCGCCTCTGGCGCAACGTGGCCAGGGCACGGATCACTGTTATTTTTGCTACATTTTCCTGTTCGGCCCAAGGCCATTGGGTCTTCGGGCTAACCCTCTCTATGCATAAAAATACCTATACTTAGTTATTTTCAACCCTATATCACACAAGACATTCCCCAAAACCTTCTCAAACACTTAGACAAATATTTAACTCAAAATCAAGGGTCCCAAACTCAATTTGGATCTTAAGGAATTTACTCAAGCTTCAAGTTATCAATCAAATCCTCACCAAGGAATTCTCCAAAGTTGAGGTATGTGGGTTTCAACCATTGGGTCCTTTCACTCATGGTGCCCAATCTTTATTTTTACATAAAGTATATGTTTCTAAGTTGATTTACTTATGGGTATTCTTATTATGAATTTGACTATGAACTATGTTGGGGTTTTGTAAAAGTGTGGTTGTTTATGCATATTTTGATCTATGAATCTAAGATCTATGATAAGTTTTGAGGAGGGGTTTAATGTATTTTGTAAGGTGGTATTACCAAGTATTGGTGGGTTGATTTACTTCAAGTTTTATTACATGAATACACTCTTGAATTGCATGGTTTTACACTAGCATTACACATCTGCCAAGTATTTGATAAAATGTCTGATTTTTTATTCTTGAGCTATTGATGATCCAATGCATGACCTATGACTTGACTGACTTTATGATGATGAAAGGAGTGTATATACAAGTTGCTATCATGGAAAGTAACTATAGTGTTGCAAGTGACCATACCAAAGATGAGGGGTATGTACCTCATCCACCTTATTGGGTGGTGGCAATCCCATACTACTATAGATGAGGAGTATATACCTTATCTACCTTGTCGGGTAGTGGTAATCCCGTACTACCATAGATGAGGAGTATGTATCTCATCCACCATATCGGGTGGTGGCAATCTCGTACTACCATAGATGAAGGATATGTACCTCATCCATCTTGTCGGGTGGTGGCAATCCCATATTACCATAGAGGAGGGGTATGTACCTCATCCACCTTGTCAGGTGGTGGCAATCTCGTACTACAAAAGATGAGGGGTATGCACCCCATCCACTTTCTAAGTGGGTGGCATGCCTTGGATTCCAAGTATTAAGTTGCTTTGTCTATGATGATGGTCTCTTTCTACAAATGTAATATGTTCTATATAAGCATGTTTTACTTCAAGCATTGTTCATGCATACTGTGTTGCTAATATACGATCTCTTACTTATGATTATGCATGTCAATTATGTGTCCTATCTCTTGTTGCATTGCATCCTACATACTTAGTACATTCAAATGTACTAATGCATACTCTATGCCTACATAATGTTACTATGTAGAAATCAGAGCACCGCTTGATCATTTTCCTCCATGTGGCTAGTACTATCTCTTCAAGCAAGCTTGGAGAGTCCTCAACTCCGAGGACGATATCTTTTGTTCCTATGTATGCAAAGAATCTCTTTATCTTATTGTATGCTTTTGACAATGAGGGTGAGCTCAGAAAGTTATCTTGGCCCCTGCTCAATTCTAAGTTTAGAGGTGTTATTTGACAAGTTATGTAATGATGCTATGAGCTTTGACTCTCTTGACTCTTGTATGTTTTAAGCTATGAAAGATTCCCTTAGTCCCTTTGCCCTTATTTATATTCTCTTATTGTTGTTTAATTGCTTCTGCGACCAAGGATGATATGTTAAGAGGCCTGTTTGGGGTCCTTTTGAGTTTTTCATTTGTCGTGTCACATCTAGGCCCTAGGCATGGGTTGGGATATTATTGTTATTATATGTTATATTATTGGATTTGTCGTTTGTGGATACTTTACCATGAACCACGATAAAGTTAATGATCATGACCTTTTTATACATTTTTTTAATCTTAAGATTAATGATTTTTCATGCATTAAACAAGTACTTTGAATAAAGATTTTGCATGTTCTAGTAAAGATGATGACTTTTCTATGCATTAATGAAATAATAATTTAAAATAATATTAAATATGCATTTTATTGAGTCCAAAGAGTTACATTTTGAGGAACATGTTTCGATGAGATGATGCATGATTTAATGAGTTTTTGATGGAATTGAGCATCAAGTTTTAAATGATGTTTAAGTAAAACTTTTGATGATGATGTAAATGATTTTTAAATTATATTTATTGATAGAAGATGATGTTTTGAGATGAGTTTGATGTTTACATTAAAGTCCAATGAGACTAGTTAGATGAGTGATGTCTTATGAGCATGTTGAGTCCAACAAGGAGTATTGAGAACCGAATTGAGTAAGAGTAGATAACAACTCAAACTCAATAACTATGTGGCCAGCCAAGGAGAGGATTAAATCATAAAATCGTATGTTTCCTTTAACCCAGAAGAGGATTTGATGTTATTTATTGTGGATCCACCTATGTGATATCCATTACCCCGGCAAGTTACTGGATGGATGTGACAATGACATCACTTTGTAGTATCATCACTGTCTCATAGGTGATGGTTGTTGGTTAAAGAAACTCCCAAATAGGTTATATACTGATGGTACTCTGATTTGATTTGATTGGATTGGATTGGATTGGATTGATATTGATTGGTCATTGTCTACTCTTTGTTCTTGCTTTAAATAGACATTTGACTTCCTGATAGAGTATTGTGTCAGTTGATGTTATTCTACTTATATCTGTTTCATTCAGTCATTTTACATACACATACATTCCACGTACTAACATTCATTTGGACTGCATCATTTTATGATGTAGACACAAGTATTAGAGATCATCAACATGCACTCCTTTGAGGATCTTTTTGTATTCAGTTGATTGGTGAGTCCTCTCTTACATTCGGAGGATGCCCCACTTATCTTTCTTTCTTTGAGTTTTGTATTTTATTTTTGATTCAAGGTAGGGATAAACCTATCATTGGCACCATCTAGATGCTTAGAGATAGAGGCTTCATAAACAATGATGGTTAGAGTTGACATTTCATTTTTATTAAGACTTGTACTTGTCAAATTATTTTCACAATATTGAACTGATGTGGATTGTTAATCTTTATCATTATTTTACTGAGTCCTTAATTGATGAACCTACTAGAATGTTCCTTGTACATAAACTGAATATTCTATTGTTGATGAATGAGTGATTGAGCCAAGTAGTTCGCTTGGGCACTAGAAATGGCTTTTGAGTGTTAGTCACGCCAAGGATACCTGATGTCACCCAAGATAAACGACCTTTTAGAGGATAAATCAATCATTGTCATGAAATAGAATCTAACCAAGGTTAGGGTTGAATCCACAGGGAATATATAGACTCAAGAAATTCAATTAACGCAATTCAAGTAGTTAACCAACTTACTTCCCTAAAAGAAAGGGGGTTGCAATAATCAATGGAAAATAATAAACTAACCAAAACAAGAGAGAAATTACTATGGACAGAAACTAGTGTTTTGTGTTCCCCATGAATCCCCAACTCAGTATCAACGAATAACCTTATTCTTTTCTAGTGTGTGTAGCATGCAGGATGGTAAGTTAAGTTTACCAATCCCTTTGTTCAAAGGTAAGAGGTGAATTTCACTAAGTGACTTGGCTCATCTCTATAGTGTGTGTTTCTAACCCTTACCTATTAGTTCCAACACAACCTTCCCTTCACTCAGTTTAGTTGATTAGACGAGAACACATCAATTGAATCCTATTAGTTAATTTTTTTCCTATTCATTACTACCTTGGTCCAGTCAGTAACACTAGATGGGTCCTAATGTTGGCCACCATCAGAAAACATGATAAACGAAAAGAGTTAATTAATATATGCATGCATACTTTCCAAGAATTATGAATTATTCAGTTTTACTTTTCAGTTCTTCATCGTTTCCACAACCCTAGTTGTGGATTTACCTACTCATGCTTTGTGTAGATGCAAGAATTATAGATTAAGAAAACATAATTGAATATTTACACAATAGAACTATGATCAAGCAAATCCAACTTCACTAAGAATAACAAGCTTAAAGATGAAATCCAAACACAAGTATTCTCAAAGACTCTCCAATGTAATATAACTATTTTCTCTCTCTAATTATTGAGTTCTCTGAGTACCAGGAGAAAACTTTTAAAAAAATAACCTAAATCCCTATTTATAACAAGTAAAATACAAGTCCTAACTGAAACAGGAAAATTGGTTGACGGGCCATACGAAAGGGGTTTACGGGACATATTGCATTCCACGGCCCTTAATCAGGGTCTCGTACAAAGCTACTAGAAATTTGGACTTCAAGTCTACAACACTCCTCTATGACTCGTAAAGTATTTTATGACCCGTAAAGGGGTGTCATCTGATGAATGTACAGAAAGCCCCAATCTCTGATCCTCAAGGCACGAACCATCTTTTGCAACACATAATATATTACATGACTCATCTGCATGTTCAAAGAATCAACTTCAGAAAATAGTCTCTCACTGGAATTATTCATGAAACCACTTTACGACCCGTAGAATGGTCTACGGCCCGTAAAGGGTCTCATATAGCAGCAAAATTCAGTAACTTTTGCACTTCTTTCCAAAATCAAGGCCAAACTTATAATCCTACAAACATAACACAAAACACATAAAACTAACCAACATCACATTGAGAACAGACAAAATTCCAAGTTTTAATCATCAAAAGTGTTGTAATTTGACAGCACATCAACACCCTAAACTTAAAATTGTTGCTTGTCCTCAAGTGATGGACTCAATTTACATAGATAATATAGTAACACAAAGACTTCAGTCCACTGACATACATCACATAAATCTCAAATTCAGATACCTGCACCACCTTTTTAAAACAGGATCAGATAGTCATCTAGCAAATTAATACAGACTAGTGTATGTAACAACACAACTAAGATAAACGAGGTAGTATCAAAAACCCACAATCACTGAACAAGTCTAATACTAACAATGCAATGCAATGCAAGTGCCCTCACAAAAAGAAATCTCATATCTAACACTCAATAGTGATTTCATAATGACCTTGGGACTATGTAAAATCGCTCACTCTCATAAAAGATATTCATGCATCATTCTAATACCATAGGCTTGCCCCTATACTCATGACTAAGACCATCAACCACTTAGACTAGGATCGCTTAGCACTTTCTAGGCATGTAACGTAGGCTTGGGGTGCTTTGGTATGGTACTTTGGGAACATAGTGAGTAAAGGCCCTCCTTGACACTGCATTTTCTACACTTTTTCCCTACTAACTTTGTTATTTTCACTCCATTCTTCCTTTCTCCTATTTCAAGCTTTTCTGGGTGCTTTCTTTTCATTTTTTAGCTTTTTGCCTTGTTTTTTACACTTCATTTTTCTTTTTAGTTCACAATTAAAGCATCATTTATTTTTTTGCACCCAGTACATGAATTTTCCCTTTTTCTCTGTATCACTAACTCCCCTCATTATATTTGTGTTTCACCCTTACACTAGTCACCCTCAACTTAGGCTTTTCACTTGAGTTGAGGTCCACAATATCCATCCTCAGAACCAGGGCCACTTTTGGTAGCCACCCTCAACTTAGCCTTTCCTCAGTCAAGGTACACAATATTCAAGGAAGGACCAGGAAAATTTTAGTATTTTACAACTAACAAGGCTAGATCAATCAGGTGTTTTAAAAGAATAGGTACATGTTAAGCTCAAACATTAGGAACAATAGATATATCACAATTTTGGTTGGGCATTTTAGGCTAAGTGGACTATTAAGAACACTTTCCTAAGTTCCTTTCCTAATCCTATTAATCATCTGTCTAACTTAAAGTAACAAGGCAAGTTCTGAATTACTCATAACACATGAATCTAGCAATTTAAACTCAAATTCACATGGCACTACACATATTATCAACAAAAGACTCTTAGATCATGCTTTTCATCTCACTTATCAGAACAAACATTTTCACATACCTAAACATGTATTGTTTCTATCTAGACTACTAATTAAAATTTTTGATGGGTATCATTTTTCAAAACAAAACACAAAAATATGCAATCTGCACATGTAACACTTCGTAACTCCTTGCTCTTATGTATCCATATTTCATGCCTCATTTGAGTAGGTGGGGAGTGTATTAGGGCCGTGGGAGACTTCTAGTACTTCGACGAGTTCAAAGATTCCCAACAAATTGAGTTTTGGGTGTTAGTTTATGAAGGGTCAATCTTAAAGGAGCATAATATTTAGCACACAAAGAATTGGGTGACCCATTACATACCAAATAAAATTCTTTACGTTAGATTTCCAACACATTTGGTTTCACCTCATTCCGAGTTTGGATGAAGGAGTTATGCCCGTTTTCGTAGAACCCTATCGTGCAGTGATGCCACACGGGCAGCCAAACATGCCATATGGAATCTCACGTGCTGTGTGACTGATATGGGGCCTAAAATGGCCACTTTGTGCCTAAGGCATGTTCCACGACAGGACACATGAGTCATATGGTGTGGCACGGGCCATGAGGCCCTCAGTGAGGCTTCTGGAGCGAAACTTTTTCCAAGTGTAAACCGTCTCGTAACTTTGACAAAATTTTCTAAGTATGGTTTCATGGAACAGTAAATAGACCGTGCGACATCACATGACCCGTGAACCAGTCAGTGAAGTGATACTTTATCAATTTTTTCTCCATTTCACTAATGGCGTTTTCACATATTTAATCCATTCTAATCACCTTTTTGGACTTCCAATCCGATCTTAACCTCCCAAAAAGACCTAAACTCTATCCAAAAGGATCAAAGTCTTTCCCTTCAACTTCAATACACTCTTAAATTCTCTCAAGAGACTTCACCAAAACCCTACTAGGAATTCAAGGGAACTCAAGAGTAAGTTTTGGATTCCAAGACTCACTTCCAAGCTTCAAGTCTTTCTCAACCCAATTTCAAGAAATTCAAAGTCTAAGTTATGTGTATTTCAACCATTGGGTCCTTTCACTCATGGTGCCCAACCTTCCTTTTTATATAAATTGCATGTTTCCAAGTTGATTATCTATAGGTATATCTTATAATGAATTTTGAGGATAAACTATATTGGGGTTTTATGAAATGTTGTTCAACTATGCATGTTTTGAGCCCTGAAGCTAGGATCCATTATGTGATTTGATGAGGGGTTTTGGTGTATCTTCCAAGAGGTAGTACCTAGTGTTGGTGGAAGGTTTAACATTGATTTTTCTCACATGATTTCACTCTTGAATTGCATTTTTTGTACTAGCATTACACACCAGCCAAGTGTTTGATAACACGTTCGATTTTAGATTCTTAAGTTGTTGATGATCCATTGCATGACCTATGATTTGACTGACTTTATAATGATGAAAGAAAGGTATATATGTGTTATTTTCATGAAAAGTATATAGAGTGTTGTAAGTTGACCATGCCTAGTTGAGGAGGTATAATACCTTAATCACAATGGATGGTAGGGTGTGACAACCATCAACCAAATTGAGGGGTTGATATCTCAATCAACATAGGTGGTAGGGTGTGACAAGCATCAACCAAATTGAGGGGTTGATACCTCAATCACCATTGATGGTAGGGTGTTACAACCATCAACCAAATTGAGGGGTTGATACCTCAATCACCATGGATGGTAGGGTATGACAACCATCAACAAATTGAGGGATTGATTCCGCAAACACTTCTAAGGAGTGGTCTACCTTGGGTTCCAAGTACTATGTTTGCTTGGTCTATGATGATGGTCTCTTTCTACACATGTATTATGTTCTATATATGCATGTTTTACTTCAAGCATTACTCATGCATGCCATATTGGTATGTGCTCATTCATTGCCTAATTATGCTCCATTTGATTATCCTCCTCCATGTGGCTAGATTGATATCTTGAAGATGATCTTATTGAGTCCTCAAGTTTGAGGACACTATTCACTTTGTCTTGCTATTTCTAATACTTCTTTATGTTGGTATATGACAATATAAGGGTGAGCTCAAAAAAGTGTCTTGGACCCTATTCCATTCTAAGCTTAGAGTTATTGTTAGACAAGTAATGTGATTATGCTTTGACATATGACTTCACTTGACTCTTGAATATTTGTGTTATGCAAGATTTTCCCTTAGTACCTTATCCCTATTTTATGCTGTCTTGATTGTTTTTTAATTGCTTCGGACACCAAGGATGTGTGTGATATGCTAAGAGGCTTGTTTGGGGTCCCTTCGGGTTCCCCATTTGTCGTGTCAAGTCTAGGTCCTAGCTCTGGGTTGTGACAAAGATGGTATCATAGCTCTAGGTTGTTAATGGTCCTCGACATCCAATATACCGCGTCAATTATAGTCTTATCATGGTGGTGATGTGTGCCACAACTATGGGTAAGAGGCTATGAGGCATTTAAGGAAATATTTCACTTCTCCATGATCTATGTCATGCGGTAGAGTTAGGTCCCCTAGGGCTTATTACTAATTCATAACCATTACATTTCAGAACATGTATCAAGCTCCTCAGGATGGTGATATATCGAATGTAGAGGTTTGTAATGCTCTATGGGTGTTGGCCAAGGTTGTAACCTCCCAACACAATAGATCGGTGGGTGCCCTTGAGAGTTCAAATTATAAGAGTGAAGAGGGAAAGATCAAGAGAGCCCGAATTGAAGATAGGCTTCCATCTGCCATACTCGGGGGAAATGGTGGAGTGACTCATCCTAGATGTCCAAGGTGTGGGAGGAAACATGATGGCACATGCTTAAGGAACATTGATGCATACTATGCATGTAGTGAGATGGACCATAAGATAGTCGATTGTTCATATGCTGGAAAAAGAAGAAGTGGGAAGTCTAAGAGGGCTCGGTTTGAGGGTGGTTTTCAAGGTGCTAATTTTGAGGCCAAGGGTCCTTTAGGGCTCCAAACAGGAGGCTTGCATTTGATGGAATGGTTAACCCAAGTTCCAAGGTAGCAATAGTGGAGTGAGTTTTTCAAAATGCCCAAAATGTGAAAAGCATCGTGATGGAAAATGCTTAAGAAATTCAAACGTGTATTATGGGTGTGGAAGAGTTGGTCATAAGCTTGTTGATTGCCCTTATGTTTGAAGAAAGGGCAAGGAGGGTCGTCCTCAAGGTCAAGGTAGTCATCTGATCAAGGGAGGCAAGGAGGGGATGAAGTGCCCAATGTTGTAACTGGTATGTTGAAGTTTCCTTTGACTTTGATGCGTATGTAATGATGGGTCCGGGTGCCACTACCTCTTTCATTATTCTTTTTTGTTTCTAGTAGCCTTCATATGTGTCCCAAGTTGTTATGTGAACTTTTCGTGTCTAGCCCATTGGTGAATCTATTGTTGCTAGGAAGGTCCATAGAAATTGTTTCGTGGTCATATTGCATAGGTGTTGTCTTGTGAATTTGTTAAATTGGATATGGTGGATTTGATATCATACTTGGGGTAGATTAGTTTCATGCATATTGTGCCTCTGTTGATTGTATAACCCTTAGAGTTAGATTTCAATTCCCTAATAAACCCCTCCTTGAGTGGTAGTGAGGAGGTAGGTCCATTTATTTACTTAAGGTCCAATTGACCCCTAGGGTTGCATTTATCATCTTGTAAGAGTTAGGGGTGTTGAACCTAAGTCATTTCTATTGAGTTGTTCTTGGTGATTAATGAGTTCTTGATGACCTTTCCAATATTTTGGATTTGGGGGTAGTGCCTTTGGATTTGTCTAGTGCACTGACTATGTCTATAAGTCTCTTGAAGTGGATCATTAATGTCTACCTTGTTGTGTTGGTAGTGGTCTTTGATGATGATATGTTGGTTTGTTTTCAGGAGTGAAGAAAAACTTGTGAATCATTTTGGGGTGTTATTGTGAATATTGAGGAATGTGAAGTTGCTTACTAATTATGGAAAGTGGGAACCTTTGAGTAACAAAAGGGTGGATAGAGAGGTTCATCGGTTGGATAGATTGGAGGTTAGGTTGGGAGAAGTTGAGAATGATAGTGTATTGGTTTGATGGTTCTGAATCTTCTGTGGTTGAGGAGGTGGCTGGTGGGGTTCATCGGTTGGCTAGATTGAGAGTTCGGTTGGGAGAGGTTGACAATAGTGGTATAGTGGTGGTTGATGGTTCTAAATCTTCATTGATTGAGGAAGTAAAGGCAAAACAAGATCTTGACCTCGTTGGAGTTGAAGGCCTTAGTGAGAGCTGGTAATGTGGAGGTTTTATCCCAAGGGGGAGATGGTGCCCTTAGGTACCAAGGTAGGTTGTGTATGCTTAAAGTTGATGATTTGAGAAGGATTGATCAAGTGGCCTATGAGTTGGAGTTGCATAGTGGAATGGATATGGTTCTTCCGGTCTTTCATGTATCTATGTTAACGGAGTGTGCGGATGACCCAAATATTATTGTACCATTGGATGTTGTGGGTGTTGTTGAAGACAATTCGACTTATGAAGAAGTTCTGATAGGAAAGTTTTATGGAAAAGTGATGGGGTTGAGGAACAAGGATGCAGCCTTTGTTAAGGTCCTTTAGAGGAAATCAACAAGTTGAAAGTGCTATATGAGAAGCCGAAGCGGACGTGCAAAAACTGACATCCCTATCTCTTCCATTCTACTCAAGGCTACAATATTAATCGAAGTCCCCCTATACGATTTCAAGTCTTAAGTTTCCGCCCTTCTGTCATTTGCATGCATTCATGTTTGTGTTGACAAGGTTATGGTGATTTTTGATGTTCATATTGAAACTTTTTTAAAATAATGTTTAAGTGCATTCGTTGCATCTATGTTGGGCCAAAATCTTCATGATTGCTTTTCTTGTGCACGTTTCTTTGACATTAGGGGACGAATGTTCCCAAGGGGAGATATTGTGACATCCTGTAACCCCATGTTCTTATGTATCCATGTTTCAAGCCTCATTTGAGTAGGTGGGGAGTGAATTAGGGTCGTGGGAGACTTCTAGTACTTCGACGAGTTCAAAGATTCCCTACGAATTGAGTTTTTGTCACAACCCAAGCCTAGGGCCTTGGCGTGACCGGCGAATGGGGAACCCAAAGGAACCCCAAACAAGCCTTACAGCATATCATTGTACATCCTTGGTTGCGGAAGCAAGTAGAAGTAAGAATAGGAGATAAGCATAAACAAGAGAATTGGGACTAAGAGTAAACTTCCATATCATAACCTTAAGAAGCAAGAGAGTCAAGGCTTACGGCATACATACATAAGATGTCCAAAAACACCTCTACTACATGGATAAGAGCGGGGGCCACGACAAACAACTGGGATCACCCTCATAGTCAATACATAAATAAAATAAATATAGCCTTAGTACATAGCAAGAGATCATAAGTAACGTTCTCGGAATGGAGGACTCACAAACTAGCTTGACAAATAATTGTACCAGCCATGTAGAGGAGGAGGATGATCAAGCGGTGCACCGGTTCCTACATGGTGATATCATGTAGGCATAGAATATGTGTTAGTACATCTGAATGTACTAAGTATGTAGGATGCAATGCAATAATAAATTGGCATTATAGGCAAAATGCATAATAGTTCCAATAGGTAGCATAACAACAAGATAACATGTATGATTAATGCTTACGTAAAACATACTTACATAGAACATAATACATATGTAATCAGATACCACTATCATATTGATGGATCGTCGCACCCTACCACCCGTGGTGATTGGGTACAAACCCCTTTAATTGGTTGGTGGATCATCACACCCTACCACCCGTGGTGACCAGAGTACAAACCCCCTGACATGGTTGCCAAGGTACAAACCCCTTGACATGATTGGTGGATTGTCGCACCCTACCACCCATGGTGATCGAGGTAAAAAACCTCCGACATAGTTATCAAGGTATAAACCCTTTGACATGGTTATCAATGTACGAACCCCTTGACACGATTACCCGATGCATAACCCCCAAGTAGGGCATGGTCACATTACAACACTATATAGAGACTACCATATACATACGTTTAGTTCATCATCATTTCATCAACATTACATCATCATATAGTCACTTAACTCATAAGACATGCATTGGACCTTCAATTCCTCAAGAAACTATAACAAGACATTTTATAAAACACTTAGAGGGTATGTAGTTCTAGTGTAAAATTATGTAATACAAGAGTGTTATCATGCTAGAAAATTCAATGTAAAACCATTAATAGATACTTGGTAAAAGCCTCAAGCACAAAACCCTTTATCAAATATCACATTAGCTCTTAGATTCATAGCCCAAAATATAGTAAACAAAGTCACAATTTCATAAACCCGAATATAGTATGCAGTGAATTTCATAATAAATAAGACCCATGAGTAAACCAACTTTAAATCATGCAAATTCGAGTAAAAGGAAGCTTGGGTATCATGGATGAAAGGAACCCATGAAAGAAACTCACATATCTTTGCTTTATAGATAAACTTGATGAAGATTGAAAATGGAGACTTGAAGATTGATAAGAAATCCTTAGATCTGGATGAGTTTTGAGACTTGATTTTAGAAGTAAAATATTGCCTAAGTGTTTGAATGAATATTTGGAAATATTTAGAATGATATGAGGGTGAAAATGGCAAAGTATAGGCATTTTCACAGTTGGGAACACTTAGGCCCGAGAATTAGAAGTCCTGGACCAAAGTCAAAACTCGCCAAAAATAATACACAGAGGCGCACCCTAGGCACGTCACACCAGTGGAGCAAAAACCTCTATGTGTGATTTCCAAATTTTGATATTGTTGCTCTTAAATTGTGGTTAGACCCATTTTCCACTCAGTTTGACCCCCTGAACAAGAATATGAATTCAAAATTTTGATATCATGCACAAATTTTGAGATATATGGAAATTATGATTTTGGACACTTCCGAGGCACATTTTCGGGCACTTCTTGGGGTTGTTTCACTATTGGGTGTTGGTTTATGCAAGGTACAACTTTAAAGGAGCATAACTTTTAGAAAAAATGAAACTGGGTGAACCACGACATACCAAATGAAAGCTATTTGAGTTAGCTTTCCAATGCACTTAGTTTCACCTCATTCCGAGTTTGGAATGAAGGAGTTATGCTCGCTTTCATAAAACACTCCCGTGTAGTGATGCCACACGAGACGCATGGCATCCCATGAGTCATGTGACTGACATAGGGGCTAAAATTGCCACTTTATGGCGAAGGCATGTGCCACAGCAAGCTACACGAGCCGTGTGGTGTTGCAGGGGCCGTGAGACCCTCAGTGAGGCTTCCGGAGAAAAAATTTTTCTAAGGGTTAACTGTCTCGTAACTTTCGCAAAATTTTCTAAATATGGTTTGTTGGACCAGTAAACAGACCGTGTGATGGCTTCATACGCCCCATGAACTAGTCATTGAGGTGACACTTTATCAATTTTTCCACCATTTCACTAATGGCATTTTCATAAATTTAATTGATTGTAATGACCTTTACGGACTTCCAATGATTTATTAAACTCCACAAAAGACCTAAACTCTATTCAAAAGGATCAAAGTCTTTCCCCTCAACTTTAATACACTCTCAAATTCTCTTAAGAGCCTTCACCAAAACCCCAGTAGGAATTCAAGGGAACTCAAGAGCATGTTTTGGATTCCAAGACTCACTTCTAAGCTTCAAGTCTTTCTCAACCCAATTTCAAGAAATTCAAGGTCTAAGGTATGTGGATTTCAACCGTTGGATCCTTTCACCCATGGTTCCCAAACATTTGTTTATATAAATTGCACGTTTCCAGGTTGATTTATCTATAGGTATATCTCATTATGAATTTTGAGTATAAACTATATTGGGGTTTTTTGAAAAGTTGTTCAACTATGCATGTTTTGAGCCATGAAGCTAGGATCCATTGTGTGATTTGATGAGGGGTTTTGATGTATTCTGCAAGAGGGTATTAGCTAGTGTTGGTGGGTGGTTTTACTTTGATTTTTCTTACATGATTTAACTCTTGAATTTCATGGTTTTATACTAGCATGACACACCTACCAAGTGTTTGATAAAATGTCCCATTTTAGATTCTTGAGCTATTGATGATCCATTGCATGACCTATGATTTGAATGACTTTATTGAAGAGGTGTTATGCCTCAATCACCATGATGGTAGAGTGTGACAACCATCAATAAAATTGAGGGTTGATACCTCAATTACCATGGGTGGTAGGGTGTGACAACCATCAACCAAATTGAGGGGTTGATACTTTAATCACCATGGATGATAGGGTGTGACAACCATCAAAAAATCGAGGGGTTGATTCCTCAATCACTTCCAAGGGGTGGTCTACCTTGGATTCCAAGTACTAAGTTTTCTTGGTCTATGACGATGGACTCTTCCTACACATGTATTAGGTTCTATATAAGCATGTTTTACTTCAAGCATCACTCATGCATGTCATATTTCTATATGCGCATTCATTGCCTAATTATGCATTTCGATTAAGTTGCCTATCTCTTATTGAATTGAGTCCTACATGTTTAGTACATTGAAACATACTAACGCATATTCTATACTTACATGATGTTAACATGTAGGGATCGGAGCTCCATTTAATTATCCTTCTCCACGTGGCTAGTTTGACATCTTGAAGATAAGCTTGGTGAGTCCTCAAGTTCGAGGACACTATTTAATTCCTCTTGCTATTTCTAAGACTTCTTTATGTTGGTATATGACAATATAAGGGTGAGCCCGGAAAGTTTCTTGGCCCCTGCTCCATTCTAAGTTTAGAGGTGTTATTGGACAAGTAATGTAATTATGCTTTGAGATATGACTTCTCTTGACTCGTGAATATTTGTTCTATGCAAGACTTTCCCCTTAGTCCCTTATCCCCATTTTATGGTCTTTTGATTGTTGTTTAATTGCTTCCACGACCAAGGATGTGTGTATGATATGTTAAGAGGCTTGTTTAGGGTCCCTTTGGGTTCCCCATTCGCGGTGTCACTTCTACACCCTAGGTCCGGGTCATGACAAAGATGGTATCATAGCGCTAGGTTAGTGCTCCTCGGCATCCAATACACCACATCAATTATACTCTTATCATGGTTGTGAACTGCGCCACGACTATGAGTAAGAGGCTATGAGGCATTTTAGTAAATATTTCACTTCTTCATGATCTATGTCGTGCGGTAGAGTTAGGTTCCCTAAGGCTTATTACTAATTCCTAACTGTTACATTTCAGAACATGTATCGAGCTCCTCAGGATGGTGGTATATCGAAGGCGGAGGTTTGACAATGCTCTATGGGTATTGTTGAAATGCCCTAAACTTGCCTAGGAATAACCCTATAACTGTAATTCGCTGATTTCTCAAATAGGGGATATTTAAACACCCTTCTACGTAGCTCAGAAAGACCCTATGATGCATTTTTTTTCAATATCACAAAATCTATGTAGAATTTTGCAAATTCGACTTTATATTCTTGTTCAGAGGGAAGGGTTGTATGGAAAATGAGTACTTACAAGGTATACTTTGTCCGTGCCACAAAAAGTAATTTTTGGTGAAACTTCGCAAAAGCAATACTTGTGCGCAATGGGTCCGCGACGCAGAACTAACACAGACTAGTTCAAAAATTTCCGAAAATTATTCTTTTTACTCTAGGGCAATTGAGTAATAACCCTATACCTATATACATAAAATCCCTTATTGTCAAGCCATTTTGAGCCCTAAAAAACTAACCTTAAACCACTCAAAATCCTCTCTAATCTTCATCAAATTCTTCATCCATTCTCAAGGTTTTCAAGAAGTCTTGTTGGATTTCAAGGAAACCTAGTCAAGCCCCAAGTCCTCCTCATGATTCAAGAGTCCCAAAACAAATCCAAATCTAAGGATTTCATTCTAGTTTCAAGTCTCCATTTCAAATCTTGTTCAAGAAACTCTCCAATATCAAGGTATGTGGGTTTCAACCATTGAGTTCTTTCACCCATGGTGCCCAAGCTTCTTTTTTACCTAAAATACATACTTATAAGTTGATTTTACATATGTATTTTCTAGTATGAACTTCACCATGAAATATGTTGAAGCTTCATGAAATTGTGACTATTTAACTATGTTTTGAGCTATGAATATATGATCTATTGTGGGATTTGATGAAGGGTTTTGGTGTATATTGTTGGAGTGTGTTACCAAGCATTGATTGGTGGTTTTACATTGGATTTCCTTGCATGAATTCATCCATAAACTGCACAGTTTTACAATAGCACTACACACCCGCCAAGTGTTTGATAAAATGTCTAATTATGATTTTCTTGAGGAATTGAAGGCCCAATGCATGTCTTATGAGTTGAATGACTATATAATGATGAAATGAATGCATGTATATGATTTTATCCTAAATAGTGTTGTAATATGACCATGCCCTACTCGGGGGTTGCGCGTCGGGTAACTATATCGAGGGGTTTGTACCTTGATAAACATGTCGAGGGGTTTTTACCTCAGTCACCAAGGATGGTAGGTTGTGACAATCTACCAACCATGTTGGGGGGTTTGTACCTCGGTCACCAAGGGTGGTAGGGTGCAGTAATCCACCAACCAATTGATGGGTTTAGTACTTGAATCACCAAGGATGGTAGGGTACGATGATCCACCAATATGATAGTGGTATTCTTACATATGTAATATGTTTTATATAAGCATGATTTACTACAAGCATCTTCTATGCATGTTATATTATTATATATTACTCATTGCCTATACTTATGCATTTTGATTATGTTACTTATCTCTTGTTGTATTGCATCCTACATACTTAGTACATTCAAACATACTAATACATACTCTATGCCTACATGGCTCCATGTTGGAACCGGAGTGCCATTTGAGCATCCTCCTCCATGTGGCTAGTAAGATTTCTTTCAAGCTTGTTGGTGAGTCCTCCATTCTGGGGACGATGTCTATGTTCTCATGCTATGTTCTAAGACTATCTTTCTTTTACGTATGTATTGATTATGAGAATGAGCGCAGTTACTTGTCTTGGCCCCGCTCTTATCCATATAGTAGAGGTGTTGTTGGACATGTCATGTATTATGCTATGAGCTTTAACTCTCTCTTGACTCTTGTTGTTTATGATATGAAAGTTGTCTGTTAGCCCTGATTGTCCCTATTTACTATCTCTTGTTGTTATTTCGTTCTTCCGCGATGAAGGATGTGTAATGATATGTTAAGAGGCTAACTCGGGGTCTTTTCGAGTTCCCCAAGCATCGTGTCATGTTAGACCCTAGGCTTGGGTCGTGACAAACTTGATATCAAAGCACTAGATTGTTAGGTCCTCAGCATCCAACATACCACATCCATTAGAGTCTTATTCATTGTTGTGAAGTGTGCCATGACTATGAATAGGAGGCTATGAGGCGTTCTAGAAAATGTTTCACTTCTTCATGATCTATGTCATGCGATAGAGTTAGGTCCCCTAGGGCTTATTGTCAATCCCTAACCATTACATTTTGGGATATGTCTCAAGCTACTCAAGACGGCGAGGTATTAAATGCAGAGGTTCGTAATGCTATTTGGGTATTGGCCAAAGCAGCGACAAAATGGGCAACTCACCTCTATCAACAAGTGAGTGCTCTCGAGTCTTCAATGGGTAAGAGGAGAGGTAGCGAGGCTAAGAGGGCCTGTATTGAAGGAAAGATCCAAAGTCTCAAAGATAGAGGTAATGTTATGTGTCCAATATATGTTAAGGTTCATAGAGGCCTATGTTTGAAGGGCACTAATACTTGTTTCGGTTGTGGCGAAGTGGGGCATAGGAGGAAGGATTGTCTCCATAAAGGACATAAGAGTAAAGGAGGTGATTGTAGGATGACTAATCCCAAGTGTCAAAGGTGTGGAAAGAACCATAGCGGCCTGTGCTTAAGAAAGACAAATGCTTGTTTTAGGTGTAGTGAAGTGGGACACAAGATAGTTGATTGTCCATATGTACAATGGAGGTGTAAGTGTGGTCGACCTTTAGAGAAAGGTGGTCATGTTGATCAAGAGGCTCAAGGAGGGGATGAGGCACCTGATTTTGCTACCAGTATATTGAAATTTCCTTTGGATTCTGATGTGTTTTCATTAATGGACCCGGTGTGCCACTATTTCTTTTATTATTCTTTTTGGTTGCTAGTGGGCTTCTTGTGTGTCTCAAGTTGTTGTGTGAACCTTTGGTGTCTACCCTTTTCGTTGAGTATAATTGTTGCTAGAAAGTTCATAAGTATCATTCCGTGTTCATATTGCATTTGGTCTTGTCTTGTGACTTGTTGAGTTTGATGTGGTGGATTTTGATGCCATACTTGGGATAAATTAGTTACATAGGTGTTGTGTCTCCTTTGATTGTAGAGCCCGTCGAGTTAGATTTCAATTCCCTAGTAAACCCGTCCTTGAGTCACAGGCTTGTAAGGTGGTTGTGAAAGGGTAAGTCTACTTCTTGCCTTAAGGTACATTTGATCTATAAGGGTTGCATTTATCATCTTGTAGGAGTTAGGGGTGTTGAACCTAAGTTATTTTTATTGAAATGATTCTGGTGATCAAGGGGTTAGTGAAAGTCCTTCCCGATACTTTGAATTTTGGGTAGTGCCTTTTTGGTTTGAATTATGTCCCTATTATGTCTATGGATCTCATGAATAGGGTCTTTAGTCCCTGCCTTGTCAAGTTTTTTGTGGTCCCTTGTGATGAAGTATTGATTTATTTAGAGTGTGTGAACCATTTAGGGGTAGTGTTGCAAATCTTAGGGAAAGAGGAGTTGTATGCTAAGTATGGGAAGTGTGAATTGGGTTAAGGGAGGTTACCATCCTAGGTCATATGGTGTCGGAGGATGGTATTAAGGTTGACCCTAAGGAGATATACGTGATTAGAAATTGGCCTAGACCATTGACCCCATCAGACATTGGAAGTTTCTTAGGCTTAGCGGGCTACTATTGGAGGTTGTGAATGGGTTCTCTCCTATTTATTCTCCCATGACTAACTTGATCCAAAAGAAGGCTAAGTTTGTGTGGACGAATGAGTATGAAAGGAGTTTCCAAACCTTAAAGGATAAGTTTGTGTCCGATTCTATGTTATCTCTACTGAAGGGATTGGAAGGGTTTGTTGTGTATTATGATGCCTCCCGGATTGGTTTGGGTTGTGTGTTGATCAATATGGTAAGATGATAGTGTATGTTTTTAAACAATTTAAATTGCATGAAAAGAATTATCCTACTCATGATCTCCAATTGGCCGTCCAGGTATTTGCTTTGAAATTTGGCGTCATTATTGGTATGGAGTGCATGTTGATGTGTTTGATAATTATATGAGTTCCCAATATGTGGTCACTCAAAAATAGCTCAACTTGAGGCAAAGAAGGTAGCTAGAACTTCTTGAGGATTATGATATGAGTGTGCGTTATCATCCTGGTAAGGCTAATATTGTGGCAGATGCTTTGAGTAGGGTGTTTATGGGTAGCTTAGTTCATATTAATAATGGTAGCATGGAGGTGACTAGGTAGGCCCACCGGTTGGCTAGGTTGAAGGTTAGGTTGGAAGAGGTTGACTTTTGTGGCATTGTGTTTGTTGGAAGTTCAAAGATCTTCCTTGGTTGATGAGGTCGAAGCAAAGTAAGATATTGGTCCCTACTTATTAAAATTGGAGACTTTGGCGAGCATTGGCATGGTGGGGGTTTTCTACCCAGGGGGAGATGGTGCCCTTAGGTGCCAAAGTAGGTTGTGTGTGCCTAGTGTTGATGGTTTGAGAAAGAGGGTTCTTGATGAGACAAATAGTAGCAACCATTCTAGCATTATTATGGCTCTTTTTGAGGCTCTATATGGTAGACATTGCATGTCCCCCATTGGGTGGTTTGAAGTGGGAGAAATGGCTTTGTTGGGTCCATATCTAGTTATGGAGGCTATGGAGAAGATGAGGATGATTAGGGAAATATTGAAAACAGCCCAAGGTCGCCAAAAGAATCCCATGCCAATGTGAGGAGAAGGGATCTTGAATTTAAAGTTGGTGATTGGATCTATTTGGATATTTCACCCATGAAGAGTGTGGTTCAGTTTGCAAAGAGAAGGAATTGAGTTTGAAGTTTGTGAGTCCCTATAGAGTGTTGAGGAGGATTGGTAAGGCTGCATATGAATTGGAGTTCATATGGATATGGATATGGTTCCTTTGGTTCTTCTTGCATCTAGGTTGAGGAGATGTGTTGGTGATTCAAGTGTTATAGGACTCTTTGAGGTTGTGGACAATATGGAGGAGGAATAGACTTATGAGAAGGTCCGGTGGAGAAGTTGGGTGGATATGAGTAGAGGTTGATTTGTAAGGGTATGGTGTTCGTCAAGCCCATTTGGAAGAATCGTGAAGTCAAAAGTGTCTCTCGGGGAGCCCGAGCGGGCATGGAGGAGCAATATCCGTACCTTTTTCATTCTATTCAAGCTTATGATGACACGTCAAGTCCTTTCTTCTATGTTTCCAAGTATTAAGCCTCAGCCCTTATGTCGTTTGCATACATTCATGTTTACATTGACAAGTTCATGGTGATTTTAACACTTATGTTGAGATTTTTGAAAATGGTGTTTGAGTGCATTATTGCATTCATTTTGGGGATGATTTCTTCATGATCACTCTTCTTATGTACGTGTCTTCCCCAAGGGTGAGATATTGAAACGCCCTACGCTTGCCTAGGAATGCCTCCATAATCGTAATTCCCTTATATCTTAAATTGGGGATTTTAAACACCCCTCCATGTAGCTCGAAAAAACCATATGATGCATTTTTTTCAATACCTCAAAATCCGCGTAGAATTTTACAAATCCGACTTCATATTCTTGTTCATAGGGCAACACTGTGTGGGAAAACGATCACCTACAAGGTGTACTTTGTCTGTGCCAAGAAAAATAATTTTTGATGAAACTTCGCAAAAACAGTAGTTGTCCATGACGGCTCCGCGATGCGGAACTTACGCGGACTAGTTTAAATATTTCCTAAAATTATTGTTTTTACTCTACGGCAATTGGGTAATAACCCTATATCTATATACACGAAAATCCCTCATTGTCAATCCGTTTTGAGCCCTAAAAACCAACAAAAAACCGCTCAAAATCCTCTGAAATCTTCGTCAAATTCTTCATCCATTCTCAAGGTTTTCAAAAATTCTTGTTGGATTTCAAGAAACCAAGTCAAGCCCCAAGTTCTCCTCAAGATTCACGAGTCCCAAAACTCATCCAGATCTAAGGATTTCATTCAAGCATCAAGTCTCCATTACAAATCTTCTTCAAGAAACTCTCCAAAGTCGAGGTACCTAGGTTTCAACCATTGGGTTCTTTCACCCATGGTGCCCTAACTTCTTTTTTACCTAAAATACATGTTTCTAAGTTGATTTTACACATGGGTTTTCTAGTATAAACTTGACTATGAACTATGTTAAAGATTCATGAAATTGTGACCGTATATTTTGAGCTATGAATCTAAGATCTATTGTCGGATTTGATGAAGGGTTTTGGTGTATATTGCTTGAGGGTGTTACCAGTATTGATTGATGATTTTACATTGTATTTCCTTGCATGATTTCATCCATATATTGAATGGTTTTACACTAGCACTACCCAGTCGCCAAGTGTTTGATAAAATATTCGATTATGGTTTTCTTGAGGAATTGAAGGCCCAATGCATGTCTTACGAGTTGAATGATTATATGATGATGAAATGAATGCATGTATATGATTTTCTCCTATATGGTGTTGGAATGTGACTATGCCCTAGTCGAGGGTTGTGCGCTGGGTAACTATGTCAAGGGGTTTGTACCTTGATAACCATGTCAGAGGGTTTGTACCTCGGTCACCAAGGGTGGTAGGGTGCAAAGATCCACCAATCATGTCGAGGGGTTTGTACCTTGATAACCATGTCGGAGGGTTTGGACGTCAATCACCAGGGGTGGTAGGGTGTGATGATCCACTAACCAATTGATGGGGTTGGTACCTCAATCACCAAGGGTGATAGGGTATGATGATCCACCAATATGATAGTGGTTTCTTCTTACTGCGATGATCCACCAATATGATAGTGGTCTTTTTTTACATATGTAATTTGTTCCATATAAGCATGATTTACTACAAGCATCTTCCATGCATGTCACATTGTTATGTATTACTCATTGCCTATACTTATGCATTTTGATTATATTATTTATCTCTTCTTGCATTGCATCCTACATATTTAGTACATTCAAATGTACTAACGCATACTCGATGCCTACGATGTCACTATGTAGGAACTGGAGTCCATTTGAGCATCCTCCTCCATGTGGCTAGTACAACTTCTTCCAGGCTTGTGGGTGAGTCCTCGATTCCGAGGATGATGTTTATGATCTCATGCTATGTTCTAATACTATCATTCTT
Organism: Solanum clarkiae; assembly: GCA_011800125.2. NCBI lineage: Eukaryota > Viridiplantae > Streptophyta > Magnoliopsida > Solanales > Solanaceae > Solanum > Solanum clarkiae. The sequence goes on along the minus strand of JAABOM020058115.1, from coordinate 23,203 downwards.
TTATGTATGTATTGATTATGAGGGTGAGCCAGGTTGCTTGTCTTGTCCCCCGCTCTTATCTATATAGTAGAGGTATTGTTGGACATATTATGTATTATGCTATGAGCTTTGACTCTCTCTTTACTCTTGTTGTTTATGATATGAAAGTTGTCCCTTAGCCCCAATTGTCCCTATTTACTATGCATTATTGTTGATTTCTTGCTTCTATGACCAAGGATGTGTAATGATATATCAAGAGGCTTGCTTGGGGTCCGTACGGGTTCCCCATGCGTCGTGTCATGTCTAAGCCCTAGGATTGGGTCGTGACAATTGGCCATGGTTGTGACCACCCAACTCAACCAATCTATGGGTAACCTTGAGAGTTCAAATGATAAGAGTGAAGAGGGAAAGGCTAAGAGAGACCAAATTAAAGGTAGGCTTCCATATGCCAAGCCTAGGGGCAATGGTGGAGTGACTCATCCTAGATGTACAAGGTGTGGGAGGAAACATGATGGCACATGTTTGAGGAACATGGGTGCATGTTGTGCGTGTGGTGAGATGGACCACAAGATAGTCGATTGTCCATATGCTCAAAAAAGGAGAAGTGGGAAGTCTAATAGGGCTCGGTAAGAGGGTAGTTTTTAAGGTGATAAGGGTGAGCATCTCCAAAAAGATCATGAATTTTGAGGCCAAGGATATTCTAAGGCTCCAAACAAGAAGCTTGCTATTGATGGAATGGTTAACTGGAGGTTCCAAGGTAACAATGGTGGGGTGAGTTTTACGAAATTCCAAAAATGTGAAAAGCATCATCATGGAAAATGCTTAAGGAATTCAAATGTGTGCTATGGGTGTTGAAGAGTTAGTCATAAGCTTGTTGATTGGCTTTATGTTCAAAGAAAGGGCAAGAAGGGTCGTCCTCAACGTCAACGTGGTCATGTTGATAAAGGGAGGAAAGGAGAGGATGAATTGCCTGATGTTTTAACTGGTATGCTGAAGTTTCCTTTGATTTGATGTTTATAAATTGATGGGTCTGGGTGCCACTACCTCTTTAATTATTCCTTTTTGTTGTTAGTAGTCTTCATGTGTGTCCCCAATTCGTGTCTACCCATTGGTGAGTCTATTGTTGCTAGGAATGTCCATAGAAATTGTTCCATGGTCATATTGCATTGGTCATGTCTTCTGACTTTGTTGAATTAGATATGGTGGATTTGATGTCATACTTGGGTGGATTAGTTGCATACATATTGTGCCTCCATTGATTGTAGAACCCTTAGAGTTAGATTCCAATTCCCTAACAAACCCATCCTTGAGTGGTAATGAGGAGGTAGGTCCATATATTGACTTAAGGTCCAATTGACCCCTAAGGGTTGCATTTATCATCTTGTGAGAGTTAGGGGTGTTGTACCTAAGTCATTTCTATTGAGTTGTGAACAGTGATCAATGTTTCTTGATGTCTTTTTCGATATTTTTTATTTTGGGTAGTGTCTTTGGGTTTGACTTGTTCACTAACTTTGTTTATCTCTTGAATAGGATATTTAATCCCTACCTTGTTATGTAGGTGGTAGTCTTTGATGATGATATGTTGGTTTATTTTTGGAAGTGAAGGAGAGCTTGTGAATCATTTGGGGTTGATATTGTGGATCTTCAGGAATGTGAAGTTGCTTGCTGATTATGGAAAGTGGGAATCTTTAGGTAACAAGAGGGTGGCTAGAGAGGTTCATCAGTTCGCTAGATTGGGGGTTAGGCTGGGAGAAGTTGAGAATGATAGTGTGTTAGTTTGATGGTTCCGAATCTTCTTTGATTGAGGAGGTGGCTAGAGAGGTTCATCGGTTGGCTAGATTGGGGGTTAGGTTGGGAGAGGTTGACAATATTGGTGTAGTAGTGGTTGATGGTTGCAAATCTTCATTGGTTGGGGAGGAAAAAGACAAACAAGATCTTTACTCCACCTTGTTGGAGTTGAAGGCCTTGGTGAGAGGTGGTAAGATGGTGGTATTCTCCTAAGGGAGAGACGGTGCCCTTAGGTACCAAGGTAGGTTGTGTGTGCTTAACATTGATGACTTGAAGAGGATTGGTAAGGTCTGTCCTATGAGTTGGAGTTGCTTATTGAAATGGATAAGGTTCATCCGATCTTCCATGTATCTATGTTGAAGGAGTGTGTGGGTAACCCAAATGCTATTGTACCATTGGATATTGTGGGTGTTGTTGAAGACAATTTGACTTATGAAGAAGTTCTAGTAGTAATTTTGGATAGACAACTGAGGAGGTTGAGGAACAAGGATGTAGCCTCCATTAAGGTCCTTTGGTGGAAATCAACAAGTTGAAAGTGCTACTTGAGAAGCTAAGGCGAAGTTCCAAAATGACATCCTTATCTCTTCCATTCTACTCAAGCCTACGATACTAATCTAAGTCCCCCTATACGATTTCAAGTTTAAGCTTCATCCCTTACGTCATTTGCATGCATTGATGTTTACGTTGATAAGGTTATGGTGATTTTTGATGTTCATGTTGAATCTTTTTTAAAATAATGTTTAAGTGCATTTGTTGCATCCATATTGGGACAAAATCTTCATGATTGTTTTTCTTATGTACGTTTCTTTGACATTTGGGGATGAATGTTCCCAAGGGAGAGATATTGTGACACCCTGTAACTCCATGTTCTTATGTATCCATGTTTCAAGCCTTATTTGACTGGGTGGGGAGTGTATTAGGGTCGGGGGAGACTTCTAGTACTTCGACAAGTTCAAAGCTTCCCTATGAATTGAGTTTTGGGTGTTAGTTTATGCAATGGTCTACTTTAAAGGAACATAACTTTTAGCACAAAGGGAACGGGACAACTCATAGTACCAAATGAAAGCTCTTTGAGTTAGTTTTCCAACGCACTTGGTTTTACCTCATTCCGAGTTCGGATGAAGGAGTTATGCCTGTTTCCGTTGAACCCTCCCATGTAGTGGTGCCACATGGGCCGTGTGGCATCTCACAAGCCATGTGACCAACCTGGGGCCTAAAATGGCCACTTCGTGGCCTAGGCATGTGCCACAATAGGCCACATGAGCCATGTGATGTTGCACCAGTCGTGAGGCACTCCGTGAGGCTTCTGAAGCGAAAATTTTTCTTAGTGTAAATCGTCTCATAACTTTTGAGAAATTTTCTAATTACGGTTAGACGGACCAGAAAATGGACCGTGTGACTTCACACGGCCTGTGAACCAGTCAGTGAGGTGACACTTCGTCAAATTTTCCACCATCTCACTAATAGCATTTTCGTAAATTTAATCCATTCTAATGACCTTTATGGACTTCCAATACTATCTTAAACTCCCCAAAAGACCTAAACTCTATTCAAAAGGATCAAAGTCTATCCCCTCAACTTCAATACACTATTAAATTCTCTTAAGAACCTTCACCAAAACCCCAATAGGAATTCAAGGGAACTTAAGAGAAAGTTTTGGATTCCAAGACCCCCTTCTAAGCTTTAAGCCTTTCTCAACCCAATTTCAAGAAATTCAAGGTCTAAAGTATGTGGGTTTCAACCATTGTCACCTTTCACCTATGGTGACCAACCTTCCTTTTATATAATTTTCATGTTTTCAAGTTGATTTATCGATGGGTATATCTCATTATGAATTTTGAGCATAAATTATATTGGGGTTTTTATGAAATGTTGTCCAACTATGCATGTTTTTAGCCATGAAGCTAGGATACATTGTGTGATTTGATAAGGCATTTTGATGTATCTTGCATGAGGTATTACCTAGTGTTTGTGGGTGATTTTACATTTATTTCTCTCCCATGATTTCACTCTTGAATTGCATGGTTTTGTACTAGCATTACACACCCGCCAAGTGTTTGATAAAATGTCTGATTTTAGATTCTTGAACTATTGATGATCCATTGTATGACCTATGATTTGAATGACTTTATAATGATAAAATGAAGGTATATATGTGTTGTTTTCATGAAAAATATCTATAGTGTTTTAAGTTGACCATGCCTAGTTGAGGAGGTGTTATGCCTCAATCACCATAGATGGAAGGGTGTGACAACCATCAACCAAATTAAGGGGTTGATACCTCAATCACCATGGGTAGTAGGGTGTGACAACCATCAACCAAATTGAGGGTTTGATACCTCAATTACCATGGATGGTAGGGTGTAACAACCATCAACCAATTAAGGGGCTGATTCCTCAATCGCTTCCAAGGGGTGGTCTACCTTGGATTCCAAGTACTAAGTTTGCTTGGTCTATGATGATGGTCTCTTCCTACACATGTATTATGTTCTATATAAGAATGTTTTACTTCAAGCATCACTCATGCATGTCATATTTTTATATGCTCATTCATTGCCTAATTATGCATTTCGATTAAGTTGCCTTTCTCTTATTGAATTGAGTCCTACATACTTAGTACATTGAAACGTACTAACGTATATTCTGTACTTACATGATGTTAACATGTCGGGATCGGAGCTCCATTTGATTATCCTTCTCCATGTGGCTAGTTTGACATCTTGAAGATAAGCTTGGTGAGTCCTCAAGTTCGAGGACACTATTTAATTCCTCTTGATATTTCTAAGACTTCTTTATGTTGGTATATGACAATATAAGGGTGAGCCCGGAAAGTTTCTTGGCCCCTGCTCCATTCTAAGTTTAGAGGTGTTATTAGACAAGTAATGTAATTATGCTTTGAGATATGACTTCTCTTGACTCGTGAATATTTGTGCTATGCAAGACTTTCTCCTTAGTCTCTTATCCCCATTTTATGCTCTCTTAATTGTTGTTTAATTGCTTCCATGACCAAGTATGTGTGTATGATATGGTAAGAGACTTATTTAGGTGTCCCTTCGGGTTCCCCATTTATCGTGTCACGTCTAGGCCCTAGTCCAGGTCGTGGCACCATAAGTATTAGTACTATATGCTACAAATACTATATAAACATCCTAAATATGTATGTTCAACAAAAAGTAAATATCCACGGGGAAAAAGAACACAGGCAAGGAAACCTCGAGATCAAAAATTGGGGTAGTTTTGGACCTAATCTACTCAGACTTCACTAAGGCCTATGACTACCTACATCCCATCAAACGAAATATGCATTGTCCCCAATGCACACAATCAAAGCAATATAAAACATTAGAGGTCAAAAATCATACCTGGGCCCTAACAGCCAATGTATGGCGGAGTCTAACCACCCTTCTCCTGTGGGTTAGTCTCCTTAGCAGTAGCGCTTTGTTCGGAGGGGCCAGCTCCCCTCATGCTCTCGTGCTCACGAGCCTGTCGTCCCTTCTCCTCATGTCTTGACCTCCTCAAGACAAGTGTGAGCTCCTCCTTCTCTGTAAGCCCCACATGTAAGCATATATTATCTAGATCTTTATCCTCTATGTGGGGTATCTTACCATGGGAAGACTAAATTGGCTCATCGGGAGAAAAAAGGTCAACCATCGATACCAAAGGTGTGGTCTCTAGTAGTGTCACCAGACGTGATTATTGTTGTCATGTCAACCCAGAGTTGTTGTATCTCCGCCTGAATGGCTGACAACTCTGATGGTCGGGCCTTGCCCAAGCTCTCTTGTACCCTTTCCTCAAAGGTGTCAATGCGAGCATCCACAATGGAGAAATGGTCCTGAATGGTAGTAACTGTGGATACTTGCATACGACCTTCAAAGTCTGCAATGGTCTGGCGGGTCCACGGCCTAATCTTCTGAACAAGCTGAGTCAACTACAACTCAGCATAAGATAACCTTTGTGTCATGGCATGTATAAATTTGGCGAACATGTATACCATGCCCACGGGAGTAGACTGTGATGACATGGCCTATGGTGTAGGAATAGAAGTAGCGGTCCCCTTCTCCTCATCTACCTCTGGCTGCGGGGGCCTATCCTCTGTAGCAGCAGTAGTGGTGGTAGTTTGTGAACCCTCAGGTGGTGATGCTGGGGCGAACATCTCAGGCATAGGAGGAGGTTGTGCTCGCATGAGTGCTACCGAGTTCTCTTCAGCCTTGATCAGGCTGATATCTAATGTACGATGGGCCTCGATCAATTGGTCAATCTGGTGCAAACTCTCCACCCTCGACTCTAGACAGAGCCTATATATCAAGCAAGGGAATGGGATGGAAGTAGACCTCTTCTAGGTGGCCTCATGAATCTACTCGGTTATGAGGCAGGCCCAATCAATATCATAGCCAGCTAAGATGCTGGAAACCAATACTGCATGCTTCGATGTCAATGTATTATCACCAATATGCCTAGAACTTCTATTGATCCGCTCGGAATAGGGACCTGTTCATCATCCGAAGACTCCTCTCTGAGCCTCCTCCATAAGGCTAGGATCTCATCACATTTGGCTTTTTGGAGCCTTAGTACCCGAAACATGGACATATACGCGTCTTGGTTAGCCCCACAAATCAAAAATTAAAATATAAAAATAATTCAAATCAAGTTGCAGAAAGGCCTTACGAAACCATGCTTACGGGTCGTAGTTAGTATTACAAGCCATAAAGAGATTTTGTAAAATAGTGGTTCAAACAATTTTTGTCACTATAAAAGTCTACGAGACTAGGTATGACTCGTAAAATGGTTTACAAGTCATAGAGAATTCCAGTAAGTGAATCTATTCTAGACAAGGATCTACGAGCTTTAAAGTGATCTACCACTCGTAGAAGATCTCATCTAATGGATACTCAGAATCTTTAGGTATCTAGAATCTTACATGAGGGGCAATTACGACTCATGGAATGATCCACAGGCGGTAAAAGCCATCTTAAACAAGAAAACTCGATTATCTGAGTTTCTAAGCCTATCACAATGGATCCCATATGATTCTTTTCAACAAGTACTCTACCAACATCGAAGAAAAAATGCATACAACCAGATGATTCCCATACCACAACCAATAACCCAACATGTTATACACACATGTACCATATCAAAAGTGATTAAGAATGTTTCCCCAATATTCTGACCACATATGATCAATTTAAACAAGGTTACGCACCTATGTCATCACCCACCAATTCACATGATATCAATTCACCATAAGTGGAGATGATATAATAGGCATCAAATAGTATTCAAAAAATGAAAACAAGGCAAAGGTACCCAATTTCGGATTTAGACAAACATTCAAACATGGGCAACCCAAATTCAATTAACACATGCTAAATTCAAACATAGATTTTGTGTCTAAATCACAATTCCCAACATGATTTCCAACTCATTCACACAAACATAGGAAAATCAAAAGGTTTTGAATAAACTAAAAACTTACCAAGTAGTGTGATTAACTTGTAGAAGATGAAGGAGGTGAAGAGGCATTAAACCCTATGTCGCCAAAACTCTATGCTAGAAGGTGCAGTACGATGACAGTGGTCGGAATCGCGTGGGGGTGCGGATGGCCGAGTATATTTGTAATCTAGGTTAGAAATAGAGTCAAAATAATTTGAACCCATTATTTATACATTGACTAGGACAACTAAAAGTTAATGGGCCTAAACTCTATGAAACCCCGATTATAGGCTGCAGAGTGTTTTACGGCTCGTAAAGTGCAGATTCGTAGAACATCCAAACCCTAGATTTTAGGACTGGGTTTCACAGACCAGTCTACGAGTCGTAAAGTGATTTATGACATGTAGATATGATCATAAAGCCCTCAACACTTAGAAAATTTCAGGAAACTTACCTGGCTCCAAGAACCCCATTCACAACCCATAGATTTATCTATGGATCATAAAGTTGGCACATGGATTGGAGTACATAACATTTAGCTTACTAAGAATCTCTACACGATGATGTACATGTCATATAGTATTTTATGGCCCGTGGAACCAGTCGTAGAGACTCTTCCATGCTCTTCTCAGCCTAAAATGGTTCACTTAGCCCTGTACTTACATATTCTTCATTGAACACACTGTTACTCTATATCCAACCAGCCCAATGTCAAAAATTACAACCAAAATACAAGAAAATAAACTACATATAAGTCCAAAAACTAAAATAAACCTACAACTACACTATTACATCAAAAAATCCTTGGGTTGCCTCCCAAGTAGCGCTTGATTTTATTGTTGCAACAAGACTTAGACAAATTGGCTACTCAAACTTCACCAATTCACAAGACTTTTTTCTTCAAATAATTTGACCTCCTCATGTACTAACAGATATTGAAGATGACCTCTTTGTCGTTCAATCTAACCTTGAGTTGGTCATCTTCTATATCCACTAGTGCTCACCCAGTGGCTAGGAACGGCCTTCCCAAGATGGTGTTGGCACATGCTTGACTATTTGCATCTAAGGCTCAGTAGAATATCTCAACCAGGGCATTGTTCGTGATGTCATAGCCTGACACACTTCACAAGTATTTGGTGAACCTCTCCCAAGTAGTACTGATTGAATCACTAAGAAGTTTCTCAAAATTGTTGATTTGGTCCTTCAATTTAAGCTTTTTCGATCTAGGGAAGTACCTTTCCGAAAAGGCTTCTTCAAGTCTACCCAACTGGTGATCGAATTCTATGGGAGCTCAGATAGCCATAATGATGCATTGCCAATAAGATACAAAGGAAAGACACAAAGTCCCGTAGCATCCATAGACAGATTTTGTGTTCCCATCACACTCTTGCAAATAAATGTGACATTGTGTAGATAGTTATAAGGATCCTTCGATGGTAACCCGCAAATAACCCACAATCTATAGCATCTGAAATAACTCATTTGAGACTGTAAACTTTGTGTCTTCTGGTACTGGTAGCAACATAATAGATCCAGTCACCTCCATAGCCATAAGATTCAGCTGGTATTGAGTCCACTGATAAGTATTGGCATTAAAGCCCTGAGGTTGTGGAGCAATATCATCAAGAGGAGGTGGGTTCTCATTATCAGCATTCTCATTGTTTTTCTTATTCAGAGCAGCTTTGGCCGCGTCATTGGCATTATCTTGAGTCATTCTCCTCAATGTTCTTTAGATCTCTGGGTCAAACAGAGATAAAGGATTGCCTCTTGTTTAGAGAAGCATTGGCTTCGTTGTTGGCATTATCTTGGGTCATTATCCTCAATGTTCTCTGGATCTCTGGGCTAAATAGAGTTAAAGGATTGTCTTGACTCCGAGTATTAGGCATACACTACACTTAGACCCTGAAAAAGAACAAAAACAACAAAAAAAAATAAAATATGAGAGGAATAAAGATTAACACTCAAATCACTATGAATTAACTTAATTCTTGCCGTATTCCTCGGCAACAGGGCAAAAAACTTGATGCTGCCCAAGTTACACCTCCTTTTAGAGGATAAAGTGGTCATTGTCAAAAAATAGAATCTAACCAAGGTTAGGGTCGAACCCACAGGAAATACGTAAACTCAAGAAAATTCAAGTAGTTAAACAACTTACTTACCCAAAGGAGGGAGGTTTGCATTAATAAATGGAAAATAAAACTAAACTAACTAATACAAGAGAGAAATCCATATGGAGAGAAACTAGGGTTTTGTTTTCCCCATGATTCCCCAACTCAGTATCACCGGATAACCTTATTCTTTTCTAGTATGTAGCATGTATGATGATAAGTTAAGTTCACCGAGCCCTTTGGTCAAAGGTGAGAGGTGAATTTCACTATGTGACTTGGCCCATCTCCATAGTGTGTATTACTAACCCTTCCTATTAGTCACAGTACAACCTCCCCTTCGGCCAGTTTGGTTTATTAGATTAGAATAAATCAATTGAATCATGTTAATTAATCTTTTTACATTCATTACTACCTTGGTCCAATCAGTAACACTAATCGGGTTCTAATAGTGGCCACCAGCAGAAAGCATGCAAAACAAAGAGAGTTAATTAATACATGCATGCATACTTTCCAAGAATTATGAATTAGCCGATTTTACTTTATCAGTTCTTCATGGTTTTTAGAACCCTACTTGTGGATTTATCTACTCATTCTTTGTGTAGATGCGAGAATTATGGATTGAGAAAATATAATTGAACTCTTACACAATAGAATTAAGAATAAACAAATCTAACTTCACAAAGAATCACAAACTTAAAGATGAAATTCAAACAAAGGTGTTCTTAACGACTTTCCAATGTAATCTCATTATTTTCTCTCTCTAATTACTGAGTTCTCTGAGTACTAGGAAAAAAAATTAAAAAATAACCTAAAAACCTATTTATAGTAAGTAAAATACAAATCCTAACTGAAATAGCATAACTGGTCGGCACATCATACGAAAGGGGTTTATGAGCAGTATTGCTTTCCACGGCCCATAATCAGGGTCTCGTACAAAGCTACTGGAAATTTAGATTTCAAGTCTACAACACACCTCTATGACTCGTAAAGTAGTTTATGATGCGTAAGAGGGTTTCGTCTGATGAATCTTTAAAAGTCCCAATATCTAACCCTCAGGGCACGAACCATCTTCTACAATTCATAAAACATTCCATGACTCGTCTGCATGTTCATAGAATCAGCTTTAAAAAATATCCCCTCACTGGAATTTTTCACGAAACCACTTTAAAACCCGTATAATGGTATACAACCGGTAAAGGATCTCGCATAGTAGCCAAATTCAACAACTTCTGCACTTTTTCCCAAAATCAAGGCCAAACTTATAATCCTGCAAATATAACACAAAAACATATAAAACCAACTAACATCACATTGAGAATACACAAAATTCTAAATTTTAAGCATCACAAGTTTTCTAATTTGGCAGAACATTAGTACCCTCCCAGAGCATGACACTTCAGTTTGGACAAGTATCAACTCAACTCTGCTAGTTTCAAAAGGGGATAGTACCAGCACCATAGTGCAAGACCTAAAGAATACCAAATGATGAAAGGTGGATATGATCAGTGGGGAGGGGATCACCCCCGATCCTTCTACAAAAGTTGACAGGGAAGCACGAAAGCTTGAGGAAGTCTGAGTACTCAAGTTGTCTATATCGTGCCTCGACAAAAAATCAGGTATTGTTTGGGAGGCAACCCAAGGTGGAAACTGGTGCTTAGGCTCCCAGGTATATTTTTTGACCTAGTACTTTATTTTATTTTGATTGTGTACATCAAGGATAATGCACCTCTTTTTCGATAGGGTGTAGGTAGTTATGGGCCTCAGTGAAGTGTGAGTAGCTTGGGTCCATTTCTACCCCAACTTTTGAATCCTAGGAGTTTTCTTGCCTGTGTTCCTTTTCCCCATGGATATTTATTTTTTGTTGAACTAGCATGTTTAGGATGTTTAGGTAGTATTTGAACCATATAGTACTGATATTTGTGGCATACGTATGATTTTGTGTTTTTTGTGAAAAATGATACCCACCAAAATTTTGATTAGTTAGTCTAAATAGCAACCATGCATGTTTAAGTGTGTTGACAGTGCTTATTCTAATAAGTAAGAATAAATTGAGATAAAAAGCATGATATGAGAAGTTTGTGTTGATAGTGTAATCAGTGTCATGTGAGTGTGAGTTTAAGTTGCTAATTCATGCATTGTATTTCAATTCAAAACTTGGCATGTTACTCTAATTTAGACTGTAGGTTAATTAGATTAGGAAAGGATCTTAGGTCATTATTCATAAAGGTCAACTCAGCCTAAATGACCAACCAAATGTGTAAAATATCCCTTGATCCTAATGTTTGAGCCTGACATGTACCTATTCTTTGTAAAAACCTAAATGACCTAGCCTTATCAATTGTAAGGTTCTGAAATTGGTCATGGTCCTTCCTTGAACATTGTGCACCTTAACTGAGGAAAAAAACTTAAGTTGAGGGTGGCTACCAAAAGGGGCCCAAGTTTTGAGGTTGGATAATGTGTACCTCAACTCAGCAAAAAGCCTAAGTTGAGGGTGGCTAGTGTAAGGATAAAACACAAAATGAGGGGAAAAGTTAGTAACATGTGGAAAAGGAGTAAAAATCATGTACTAGGTGCAAGAAAAATAAGTGATGCCTTACTTATGACCTAAAAAGAAAAATGAAGTGCAAAAACAAGGCAAAAAGCTTAAAATATGAAAAACAAAACACCCAGAAAAGCTTAAAATGGGAGACAGGGAGAATGGAGTGAAAAGCAACGGTGTTGTAGGGCAAATCGCAATGTCAAGGAGAGCCTTCAGTCACTATGTCTAAAAACATCATACCAAAGCCCCCTGAGCTACGTCACAAGCCCAAAAAGTTCTAAAGTGATCCTAATCCAAGTAGTCAAAGGTCTTAGTCATGAGTATAAGGGAAAGCCTATGGTATTAGGCATGATACATAAATCTAGTCATGAGTATAAGGACAAGCCTATGGTATTAGACATGATACATGAATATCTTTTGTGAGAGTGAGTGATTTTGCATAGTCCTAAGATTATACATGAAAACATCATTGAGAGTGAGATATGGGACTTCTTTCTGTGATGGCACTTGTATTGCATTGTTAAGACTAGAATTATTTAGTGATTGTAGCTTATTGATAGTATCTCACTTGTCATAGTTGCATTGTCACATACATTAATCTATATTGGTTTGTTGGATAGCTATCTGATTGTATTTTGAAAAGTAGGTGTGGAGATCTGTGGTTAAGTTTGATGTACTGTATGCCATTAGGTTGAGGTCTGTGTTACTATGCTACTTATATAGATTAAGTATGTTTCTTGAGGATAGGCAACAATTTCAAATTGAGGGTGTTGATGTGTTTTCAAAATACAATACTTTTGATTCTTAAAATTTTTTATGTTCTCAATGTGATGTTAGTGGTTTTGATGTGTTTTTGTGCTTGTTTTGCAGGATTTCAGGGTTGGCATTGATTTTAAGAAAAATATGCAGAAGTTGCTGAGTTTGAGGATGTACGAGACCCTTTACGAGCCGTAGAGTATTCTGTGGGCCGTGAAGGTGGTTTCGTGTACAATTCTAGTGAGGGCTAGATTTATGAAGTTTGGTCTACATATATGCAGTCGGGTCGTGAATTATTTTAGGAGTCGTGGATCAAGTCTCGTATCCTGAAGATCAGAGGAGGAGGACTTTCTGGAGTTTCATCAGATGAAACACCCTATGAGCCATAGAGAGGTGTCGTAGAAGTCAAGTCCAGATTTATAGCAATGAAGTACGAAAGCCCGAATACAGGCCGTAAATTATTTTACGGCTCTCGTGAGGCGTGTCGATCCAGTTATCCTATTTTGTTAGGACTTTTATTTTAATCATTATAAATAGGATTTTTGGTTATTTTCTAGGAGAGTTTGAAGAGTTAGTAGAAAAATAATAAGATAGAGTAGGAGAAAACATTGGAGAGTTTTGAAATACACTTGTACACTTTGATTTCATCTTCTAATGGCTATCTTGTGATTCTCATTGAAGCTTGGATTTTTGTCAATTGTTTAAGTACTATATTACGTTATTCAAATTTATAAGTCTTGCATCTACACAAATAATGAGTAGCTAAATCCACAATTAGGGTTGTGGGAACCATGAAGAACTAACAAGGTAAATCTGGATAATTCATAATTCTTGAAAAGTGTGCATGCATGTATTAATTAATTCTCTTCATTTTACATGTTTTCTAGCAATGGCCAATATTAGAACCCACCTAGTTTAATTGATTGGACAAAGGTAATAATGAATAGGAAAAGAGATTAATTGACAAGATTCGATTGATGTGTTCTCGTCTAATCAACCGAACTAGGCCAAGGGGAGGTTGTACTGGGACAATAGGTAAGGGTAGTAATGTCACACTGCGAAGATGGACCAAGTCATATAGTGAAATTCCCCTCTCGCCTGGGTCAAAGGGTTTGGTGAACTTAACTTATTGTCCTGCATACTACACATTAGAAAAGAATTAGGTTATCTGGTGATGCTGAGTTAGGAAACCATGGGAACAAAACACCCCAGTTTATCTCTATATTGGTTAAACTCTTGTATTAGTTAAGTCTACCTTTTACTTGTTATTACAACCCCTCCCTCCCTTCAGGAGATTAGCCGGTTAATAACTCAAATTGCATCATTGAATTCTTCTAAGTCTACCATATTCCCTTGGGTTCGACCCTAACTTTTGTTAGGTTCTATATCTTGATAACTACCGCTTTAGCCTCAAAAAAAAGGTGTAGCTTAGGCGACATCAGTAACTCACTCAGCCATTTAGAAACATCCCCACTAAGAGAAAAATGGAACAAGCGAAGCTGAATTGACTCTTGAGAACCATCCTTGAATTCAAATGGGTTGCACACATCCAAGAAGTTTCTATTATGGTTCTTAGGATCCTCATTCGGATGAGCACCATAAAACCATTTGATGTGCAATAACTAAAATATAACAACTTTTACAAAACATACCGCATCGCTAACATCTGGGGGGGTAATTGAATAGTGCTCATGCTCCCAAATGTGTTGAGTTTTACTTCATGCTTACTAGCAGCACCATCAACGATATCATTCTGTTGACCCACATTAGAGCCAACTTCTCTATAATAGTGCTCCTCATGTCACTTAACAAAGGCAACACAAATAAAAGAAAGAAATATGATTATTCAACTACCAAAAATTTGTTCATCAAAAGACTTTTTTAAAGAATTCCAATGCCATCTCTCCGACAACATCGTTATTTTGATCTCAAGCGTCAACACACATTTCACAAGTTCAAATCTCGTCAAAAGTGTATTTACCCACCTTGGAGTCGGGGTCGAACCCAAGAGAGATATTAAAGTTAGAATTCAAATAAAGAAGTAAAGTGATACTCTACTATTTTGTAGTTACTCAAAAATAGTATGATAACTAAATACAATTCTAAAGGTAATTTTGAAGGAATGCTATCACTAATACAAATATTTAGAGATCACAGTCAAGAGAATATCAGTAGCTTCTAGGGAAGATAAATAGATAAATTAGTAGTAATTGGCATGGTTGTTGAAATTACCAAAAAATTATTGAATCTGCTTGGATAGGGTAGGTGGGTCTAAAGTTTGATTAGGGTTCTCTCAAACTCACTTAACTTTCCACAACAATTTTCTCAAATTAGGCTATGGATTCATAAAGTAACACGTCAACCTTAGCAAACAAAACCCCAAGTCTCTAAGAAATTTTTATTAATTCAACAAATTAATGGATATTCATTATTGCACCTCACTTCATGCAACCCTCCCAAGCATACAAGAAGATCTTAACCTAGAATCAAGTGTACACACTTAATTCATAAGTGAAAACATGGTGAAATATCAAAACCCAGGAGAAATCAATAATATATTAAGTAAGATTGAATACCCAACAACCAATTAACACATAATATTCTACATTATCCCTCTAGAAGCATTGGGGTTTTAGCTAATCATATAATATAAAATGGGTATTTATCAGATAGGTTTTTTTCCATTATATCAACTACAAAGTTTCTAAGTTAAAAATAATCAGGAAAATAATGTTAAAACTATCTCTACAATGAGCTACTGAAAATCCCAGAAGTTTTTTTGGTCTCTCTGCAATGTTTTTCTCTCACCTTTTTCTAAAGATTATTGAATCTCCTACAAAAGGCAGACAAAGATAATGATCAAAAATCCCACCCAGTGCACTTTTATACTTTGCTACAAAGTGTGCATGATGTTACGCTATTTCGTATTCGACAATATTAGTTGAGCTTGCCAACAATGATGGTGAGTCACATATGTGTCCTCTTGCTTGTCAAAAGCCTCCTTTGATTTGATTGGGTAGTTTTCAATTGGAGCTTGATCAAGCTCGCCAAAAAGGTTTGCACATCCCCAAATCAGGCTTTTGTATCACTCTTTTAACAGTATGCAAGGCCTTCTTTTTCTCATATTTTCTACGAGCATCTGCAGCATTGCCAACAAGGCTGGTGAATCACCAAATTGTTTCTTCATTTTATCTTTTTAGCAGTGCCTGAGGCATTGTTTTCTCGTTCCCTTGGTGAGTAACAATGAGTTCGCCAAGAAATTCGATAACTCACTTTTTATCCATAAGCTCTCCCTTTTTTTAGTGTTGACTAGGTTTGCTAAAAGGTGTTTGGCGAGGTCAGGGGCACTTTGGCGAGTTAGCAAGTGCATTTTTTGCAATTATCAGTGTTTAATTCTTCAATTCCTACTAAATTTTTATCCGTTCATAGCATTAAACAAGGCATTAAGGACACGTTTTATGCATACTTTAAGTCCTAAACAAGTGTAAATTCACCACCCATCACCCCCCCCCCAATATAACATTCTAAAATTAAATTTTTTGGAACTCTTGGATTTTTCATCAGTGTCAGAGCTCTAAGGTCTTCAAATTTTTGCAAATACTCATCTATTGTCCCTTGTTAAATGAGCATCTTGAACTTAGTTACCATACTATCATTGTGATCCTTTTCAAATTTTATTATCAGCTCATCACAAAATTCTTCTCATCTCACCATCCTCCTGGTCAAAGTATATGAGAAATATCATGCCTCAGCATCATCTTCCATGTGTAGAGTAGCCATTTCTAGTTTTTTAACTGGATCTAAAATTCTATAAATGTTAAAGTGCCTATTACATCTTCTTAACTAAATTCGGGTTTCAGCCCCTCCATAATTTAGAAATTGACGCTTTGGGTGAAACTCGTGATCCTTATTGGGTCCACTTCCCATGGCCTCAACTTGTCTGTTAGGCCTAGGTAGTAGCCCATTGCCTCTTCTACTATTTTTTGAAGTCAGTGGAGACTTGCCATTTCCTTTCCCTAACAATTGCATCAATGCTTTGTGGGTGTCTTCCATCATATGTTTCATGCCTTCTTGGTTAGAGTTCATTTCTACTAGCCTAAACTCTATAGCATTGAGCTTAGAGTACACCATGGCTTTATTGACTTGTACTTGAGCATCTACCTGAATCAAGTATTCTTCAACTTATTTAGCTTATGTAGCCTCAACCCCCAGTCGTTATCCCAACGATATGGTGTAAATCATCACTCTGATACCATGTTGTAATGAACCCAGTCAACTATAATAATGTAATCAAACAGTAACTCTACGATGTCAATATCTCCTCGAGTAACAATTCTCAAACAGTAAACATTGAATTTTAGAAATGAAAATCAACAATAATTTAAATTAGGAAAAATAATTTAGAAACAAATAGAGTTAAGCTTTTAAATCTAGTAGCTCAAATAATCATTACTCATCTATAGATTCCATACCTGAATGGAAGCCAAAATGAAGTGTAACGCTTGATGAAATTACAAAAATGCCCCTAGAATAGAATTATGCACATAACGCGTCTTTCCAAGCTCAGATGGAAAATACGAGATTGGATTTGTGATAAGCACAAACAACTGGGTGGGGCAGTGGTCTCGACCCAATTTTAGAGCAATCGGATCGAAAAATAATTTTTCGATCCAAAAATCAAGATAGTAAGGGTATGCATTGGAGCCGCGGCACGGACCTGTCACAGACTCACACTTGTATTTTTGTCAACTTTTCAACAGGATAGAATTTTTAAAATTACACAGGTGTGCGATAGGTCGCGTCGCTTACCCTAACCTGTTCCACCGAAGTTCAAAACTTTAGATCTTTTGAGAGGCATTCTAGACTTTTTTCCAACCCCTCCTAAATTCAAAACATGATCAATATAGGTCATTTTGATGAGTAAATAGGGTCTAAAACCCCATTATGAGTCCTTCTTCACAACACTTGGAAGTTAGGACTCGAGAGAGAAGAAAGAAGAACATGAGATTGGAAAATTTGAGGAGAGTTCTTGACGGGTGATTTGAAGAGCTTCATTCCAAGTATGTAAGGCTAAACTAAAAACATGAGATTATTCTCTCATGTGACTCATATATGGTCTTAGTAGAGAGTTGAAGGGTCTTGAGTCTATATGCATGAATCTCGATTATTTTCTTGAAAAATTATATTTCTTACATGTATTTTTATATGTTGATGATCATCATAAACTTACTTTCTTGAATTGAATATTTACATGAGATGTTGCATAACCCTTATGTGTTAACTTTTAAAAACATGCATGAAAAAAGATAAGGGGATTGAGTCTAGAGCATTGACTGAGAGAGTCGATAGTGATTGTGATTGTGATGCGAGAATGATGATGAGTGATAGAACTTGATAACGCCTTCAGTCTCCATAAATGAACTCTAATGATTTGTCTGTTTGATTGTTTCCTAATGATCATTCTAAGCCTTGAGTTATTGATTGAGATGTTGATTGATGAGATGGTTAGAGTCTATATGAGACTAATTGAACGATTATGCCTCCATGAGGCTGATTGAGATGATTGGATTGAGATAGTTTGATTGGATGGGTTGTTTTATGAGCATTGAGTCATGGGAGGAGTATCGAGTACTGAAAGAGTAAGAGTTAAATCAACTCTTACTCATCAACCTACGTAGCGGAGCATAGGTGAGGATTAGGAAAACTACATCATATTGTGTTGAGGTCCCCTCTAATTAGAAGTCCCTGAAATCAATAAAGGACTTATAGATCTGCTGTCTCCATTTGGACTTATCCTTATGGTTTCGATCTATTCTCTACCTGGCAAGTACATAATAGTTGTAGCAACATCAGCGTGATTGTTGTACAATTACTGGCTCATAAGTGATCGTTGTCAGGTAAGAGAAACTCCCAGAAAGTTATCACATTGAGTACTCTGAGTCGAGCTAAGATGAGATTAGTTGAGATAATCCCTTCTAAGACGAGTCTGATTTGATTGATGAGTTGATTGGTTGATGGGTCACATGTCTACTCTTTATTCTTGCTTTAGACAAACATTTGACATATTGATTGGTTTGTTTATTGAGTTGATTTTTATTTCTATATTATTCTACCTATTTTGATTTCACTCCACTATTTTACATACCAGTGCATTCCAAGAACTGACGTCCCCTTTTTGGAATGCATTGTTTTATGATGAAGATACATAGGATAGAGGTCATCAGCAGGCACATCGTTGAGGATCTTTAGATGTTCAGCAGATTGGTGAGCTTTTCCTACTTCGGAGGATTCATTACCTATTTTCATCATGCTTTAGAGTTAGAATCACTTAGCTTTTATTTTTGATTGAGGTAGCCATGGGTCTGTCATTGGCACCACCTAATAGTGATAGAGGATTCATAAACTAGAGTCGGATGTTGATGATTGGAACTTGTGAGCTAGTTTCATTCTACTAGCCTTTCATTATATTATTATTTGAGACTAGGGGATGAGATGTGCCCATTTATTTTCTTATGTCTCCTGCTGAAGTAGAATGTATGAATGAATGAATGTGATGAGGGAAAGTGGTTTGCTTGGGGACTAGTAATAGTCTCTAGGTGCCTGCCACGTCTTGGGTCCCCTCCGGAGCGTGACAAACTTGGTATCATAGCACGAGTTCAGGTGTCCTAGGGAGTCTATGAAGCCATGTTTAGAGAGTCTTGTTTATTGGTGTGTTTTCGACCACACCTTATAAACAAGAGGCTATAGGACATTAGGAATTGTTTCCCTTCATTCATGTTCTAAATCGTGCTATGTAGTTATACTCTATGAAATTTCTATTATAATTTGTGCTTTGCGTGTAGCAGAATTATGACAACGCCTCCTGGATGAGTCATCACAGGTAAAGGACGTCCCGCCAGACAGAATGTCAATCCACCTGAGCCTCAAGGACATCAGGTGCCCGTGGAACAAGTTATCCCTGTTGGGCAGCCGCCGCAAGATGAGGTCTCCAATGTTAAGCTTCGCCAGGCTATCCAAGCTCTAGCCCAGGCTGTCACAGCACCTACTACGATACAAGGAGCGGCCCGATAGGATGCCCATGACACTTCTAGAGTCCTAGAATTCTTGAGGATGAATCCGCCTGAGTTCATAGGGTCTGCATTCACTAAGGATCCTGAGAACTATGTGGAGGAGCTTCAGAAAGTATTCCATGTGATGCATATGGCGGATGCTGACAGAGTGGAACTAGCTGCTTATCAATTAAGGAGGATGGCTAGACTGTGGTATGACCAGTGGAAGAAGGGTAGAGGGGAGAAAGCCCCCGTGATGATTTGGGCTTTCTTCAAGGAAGCTCTCCTGGGGCGTTTCTACCCAAGGGAATAAAGAGACACATGGGCCCTATGACTGTACAGGAGTACGGGCTGAAGTTCACACAATCATCTCATTGTGCTCCGGATATGGTTGCCGATATGAGGAAAAGGATGGGGTTGTACGTTGATGGGTTCAATAGAAGGCCAAAGAGAGATGGGATAGGAGATATGCTCGTCAGTGACATAGATATAGGGAGATTGATGAATTTTGTGCAACAGGCTGATGAGGAGAGGCATCAAGGTAAGGAGGAATTCAGAAGTAAGAAAGAAAAAACATCTAACCACTAGGTTGGAAAGAAAGGAATGGGAATCGATTTCCAGCACCATCATCTGCTAGGCACCTGCACCTAGAGTCCGAAATGATTAGAGGTTCTAGAATGTTGGAGCCCATGGGTCTCATACCTAAGCAAGTGTGGCTCAAGGTTCATTAGGTAAGCCAGTATGTGGCAAGTGTGGTAAACTGCACTTAGGGTGATGTCGTGAGGGGAGTTATGTATGCTATAAGTTTGGCCAGGTGGGTCACTATTAGAGAGATTGTCCAAAGTGAGCTGACCGAGCTCAATCTTCATCACCAACCCATCCAGCTAAGGGAAATCAGAGAGGTACTACGATGGGACCAAGCGGAGCTACAAACCGTTTATATGCCAGGGGTAGTCGACATGATCAGGAGAACTCCTCAGACGTTGTGACGGGAATGATTCGAGTCTTTTCTATTGATTGTTATATGTTGATGGATCCTAGTGCCACATTATATTTTGTAACTCCTTATGTTTCCAGTAGATTTGATAGAACCCCTGAGAGTCTTCTCGAACCTTTTGATGTTTCTACTCCCGTGGGTAAGTCTATTCGAGCTGAGAGAGTCTATAAAGCTTGTGTAATGTCCATCCATCATAAGGATATTATCATTGATCTGATTGAGTTAGAAATGACATATTTTGATTTTATCTTTTGCATTGATTGGCTCCACGCCTTTTATACCTCTGTTGATTGTAGAGCCCGAATCATTAAGTTCCAATTTTTGAATGAACCGGTTCTAGAATGGAAGGGTGATTTCATATCACCTAAAGGAAAGTTTATCTCATACCTTATATCTATAAAGATGATTGCTAAGAGGTGTATCTACCATCTTGTGAGAGTCAAATATGATGATATTGAGTCCCCAACTCTTTAGTCAGTTCCAATCGTGAATGAGTTTCCACAAGTGTTTCTTGAGGATCTTCCCGGAATCCCTCGTGATAGGGATATTGACTTTGGGATTGATGTTCTTCCTAATACCTAACCTATCTCAATTTCACCTTATGGGATGGCCCTTGCTAAATTGAAAAAATTAAAAGAACAGTTAAAAGATTTGTTAGAGAAGGGCTTCATAAGGCCGAGTGTTTCACCTAGGGAGCCTCTGTCCTATTCGTGCGAAAGAAAGATGGGTCTCTCAGAATGTGTATTGACTATAGGCAACTGAACAAGGTCACTATAAAGAACAAGTATCCTCTCCCAAGGATAGATGACTTGTTTGACCAACTTCTGGGTACCTCTTGTTTCTCAGAGATAGACCTCCAATCTAGTTACAATCAGTTGAAAATGAGGGAATGCGACATTCTAAAGACAGCCTTTAGGACTAGATATAGCCATTTTGATTTCTTAGGCATGTCCTTTGGGTTGACAAATGCACCTGCAGCCTTCATGGATTTGATGAATAGAGTGTTCAAACAGTATCTGGATATGTGTGTGATTATGTTCATTAATGATATCTTGGTGTATTCAAGAGATGAAGAGGAGCAAGCAAATCACATCGGAATTTTCCTCCAAATGCTTAAGGATCATGAGTTGTATGCAAAATTTTCGAAATGTGAATTTTGGCTTAAATCTATAGCTTTCTTAGGCCATATGATCTCTGGTGATGGTATTCGAGTGGACGTTCAAAAGATTGAAGCGATTAAGAACTGGACTAGACTGAACTCTCCAACTGACATAAGAAGTTTCTTGGGTTTGGCGGGCTACTACCACCGATTTGTTGAGGGATTTTCTTCCTTATCCACACCATTGACAAAGCTAACTCAGAAAAAGGTCAAATTTCAATTGTCCGATGAGTGTGAGAAAAGTTTCGAAGAATTAAAGACTAGACTGACTACTGTACTAGTCCTAACCTTACCCGATACGACAGAAGATTTCGTAATTTATTGTGATACTTCGAGAGTTGGATTCGGATGAGTTGTGATGTAGAGGGGGAAGGTGATCGTCTATGCTTCCAGGCAACTTAAGATTCATGAGAGGAACTATCCAACGCATGATCTTGAGTTGGCAGCAGTGGTGTTTGCAATTAAAATCTAGCGCCACTACTTGTATGGAGTGCATGTGTATGTGTTCACTGACCACAAAACCTTATAGTATGTCTTCAGTCAGAAAGAGCTCAACCTACAACAGAGGAGATGGTTGGAGTTTCTCAAGCATTATGACATGAGCGTTCTCTACCATCCAGGTAAAGTTAACATTGTTGACGATGCTCTTAGCAGGTTGTCATGGGTAGCACAACCCATATTGAGGAAGGGAAGAAGGAGCTAGCTGAGGAAGTGTATCGATTGGCCTAATTGGGAGTTCAACTTGAGGAGAACAATGAAGGAGGAGTAAATGTTCAGAATGGGTGTGCCTCATCTTTGGTGGTAGAGGTGAAAGAAAAGCAAGACCAAGATCATGTCCTACTCCAACTGAAGGAGGTTGTCCACAAACAAAAAGTGATGGTCTTCTTCAAAGGGGGAGACAGGGTGTAGAGGTACCAGAGTAGATTGTGCGTTCCATATGTTGATGATATTCGAGATAGGATCATAGCTGAAGCTCATAGCATTAGGTATTCCATTCATCCATGCTTGACGTGAGAGAAGTCTATTGGTGGAGTGGAATGAAGTAGGATATTACTAAATTTATTTAAGTGCCAAAACTATCAGCAAGTGAGTTGAGCACCAAAGGACGTGTGGATTATCTCAAAACTTTGAAAATTCCATAATGGAAGTGGGACATGATCAATATGGACTTCATTATTGGTCTGCCAAAGTCCCGAAAGAAACATGATTTGATATGGGTTATTGTGGATAGGATGACTAAATCGACTAACTTCTTAGCAGTCAAGACAAATAACACTGCAGAGGAGTAAGCCAAGATGTACATCCAAGAGATTGTGATAAGTTGAAACTTGAAGTTGGGGATGTGTTGAGCCAAATTGGGTTTAATTGGGGAATGTAAATAGGAGTTGTTCTTGA
>JAABOM020058114.1:0-14322 GCA_011800125.2 Solanum clarkiae | reverse complement strand
GAGAGCTTTTTCAACTAGCAAACTAGATTGATTCATGTAAGGGAGACCCGTGACAACCACCCTTACACCTCACTTGGTTCAAATACAAGAAGATAACGTTAAAGCATCCTTATTGATTTTGTCTATCTCCGCTCAACGATGTAATTAAGCAATCAATAAGGGTAGGCTGACAGAGGCGAGGGTTTAGGTAATTTTAACCCTATGAATCAACAACTAGATAATCAAATAATTTGATGAAATTGATGCTAAGTATGATTATTAGCTAAACCATAATCCTAGATCAGTTCATTCATTGATTGTATAGAAGAATCTCTTCTCTTGGTTAATTACTCACCACTTAAATGAATAATTAGAATTAATATAATTTAATAAATAATTAATTGACAAGTCCTTTGGGTTCGACATCCGACTTCTGAAAGGAGCCACTATATTTCTTGGGTTGACCACGTACACTTAAGTGTGATAGGGAAGCAACAACTTTTTGGCGCCGCTGCCGTGGACTTAGAAATTAATTATTTTTCTGCGTTATATTTTTTTCTTTTATTATTTAAGTATTTTTTATTTTTCAAAGTATTTTATTCTTTTTATTTTTTTGTTTATGTGGATATTAAAAAAATTAATTAAATTTTTTTAATACTCTCATTGATATAGATAATTGGGATAAATGGTGGTTGGGTAATGGATATCCTTGTCAATATTGTGATGGACCCACTTAGATATCGAATGTCATACCATTTAGATGAGCGGTTTGTATGCACCTATTCAATCCTTTGAATGAAATGTCTGTCATATATGTGGTGGTAAAAATGGTCATTAGGATAGTTGCTCGAACTCATATCCTCCTTCGTCGAACCCTTATTATGATTCTTCTATTATTTGTGATATGGGCAGGAGTAATGAAGTTGACCAGGTAGAACAAAAGGCTCGCATTATTGAGCTATTGAAGCAAATAATAGAGCAACAAAAGAACATAATGGCAGCTGTAGAAATAACTAAGATTATGTGTCACGGCCCCGGACCAAGGGTCTAGGAGTGATATGGCGAAAGAGAACTCGAGAGTCCCCAAACTAGCTTCAAAGTATCCATATTCACATCATTGGTTCGGAAGCATACAATGAAATAATAAATACATAGTTCTAAGGGATGGGAAAGTATGACTCATGCTATGGGGATGTCATAGAGATAGGGATTAACATAGGTTCATATAGAAAATAACACATAAGAACTAAGGGGCAGGTAAGTAAGACTCACTTTATGGGGGCAATACAGGACTTAGGATCTTCCACATTTCCGCATCAAATATACATACATATCATAATCCTCATAATCAATCCATAATAGCCATACCCAAAATCTAACCATAACCATAAGCTCCAAATACAACACATAACATATAGATCCCACAAGAGTCTACAAGATGTTCAATAATTCCTCTAGACATAAGATGGGACGGGGGCTAAGGCATGTCCCAGGCTCACCCTCAAAGTAAAATAAAAATGGGGACAACATAAGGTAGATAGATGGTGGCTTGTCCTTGGAAGATAGGACTCACCACAAAATGTCTCAAATTCAATCTAGCCGTCAAACGGTGGATGAAAGTAGTCTTCGATTCCTACATGGTGAGATCATGTTGGCAAAAGTATGCGTTAGTATGTATGAATGTACTAAATATATGGGATGCAATGCTTATGACTTACTAAACTACATATCAATGTTAAATGACAAAAACACATAATATAAAAAGAACCATATAATAAGAGAGTAGTATATCAATATGCCATGATGAGCATGATGCATGAATGCGAAAATACTTCATATATATTGAGATGGGATCGTAACCAACATGAGGCCAAGTGAAGTATGCCTTAGAACCCCGTTGTCTCCTCCACAAAAATAAGAAGTGACCTACTTAAAGGTAGATCCTTAACATACTTTCCCTCTTGGAGCATAATCATAATCCTATGTTAGGCATATCGTTCAAGGAAAGAGTATGGACCCTTGGGGATAGTCCATGCTGACATCCAATCCATCGGTGCTAGGTCATCATCCCAATAGAATACATATATATACATGCTTGTAAAAGAGGCATAAAACTTTCAAATAGTTATATGCATTCTTAGGCTTAAAGGCCAAATTGCATTCTTCATAAACATGCATAATAGGCTAAAAAGCCAAAACATTCTTCATGACATACTTTTCATGCATAGTGATAGCTCTTTAGAGAACCTTCTTGAGAGATGAGTATGGACCCTTGGGGATAGCCCACTCCGACTCAAACCTCAATTGAGGCTCCCTTAAACATAGTGGTGTAAACACCCATAATTTTCTCAATGAGCCATATCATAGACATATATGTAATCATATTCTTTTCATTATCATAATCTTATCAAAATTATTTCATAAGATATAATTGGGATTAACCCACTTCATTATTTTCATAAAATCATGCTCATGTAATGCATATTCTATGAATGAGATGAGAACGACATGTGTAATTTAGAGTAAATCTAAATTCAAATATATAATATGAAATCCAAGTAAAATCATACATAAATACACATTTAAATCATAGAATAGGTTACCAATGCATAAATCAAGCTTAAAAAGGGACATGCATATTCATATTCAATGTCAATAATCATAATAGGGCTTAAAGTAATATAAAATCATATACAAAGTACAACCCACACATCAATTAAATTTAAATAATCATAATAATGAAAATCCACTTTTAAAGTAAACTTAAATTCATGAAAATTTCTTGAAAAGATTTGGGTCTCCTTTATTAGAAGGAACCAAGGATCAAAACCCACATACTTTGGCCCATTGAAGAAGTTTCAAGAGAAATTTGAAGAAGAATTGAATTTACCTTTTTTCCCAAGTTTGAATCCATACGAGTCCTTTGGATACATTCTAGAGTGACCTGAGCGAATTAGTTTTGAATGAAGGCTTTGAATCAGTGTACGAGAAGTTTAGGAATGTAAGGGGGGGGGGTTAAAGGTCTTTAAAAATCCTGGGGATGGGTCAAAATATCAAAAATACCCCTATAAAAATGTTCCTTAAATTTTTCCCCAGAACTCCCACAGGTCATGAGGCCCTTTAGGGGTCCTGAAGGCCACCCCCCTTCCCGTCTAACCCAGAAGGATTTTACAAAAAAGGGCATAACTTCTTCGTCCAAACTCCAAATGTGGCGAAATAAAGTGCGTTGGAAAGCTAATTCAAAAAGCTTTAATTTGATAGGTGTAATGTCCCGTGAAATTACCAAAATACGTCTAAAATAGAATCATGCGTATAATGCATCTTCCCAAGTTTGGATTAAAAATCTGAGATTAAATTTGCGATCAAAACAAAAAACTGGGTGGGAAAGTGGTCTCGACCTGATTTTAGAGCAACCGGATCAAAAAATAATTTTTTGATCTAGCAATCGAGACAGTGAGGGTACGCGTTAGGGCCACGACATGGCCTGCGGACCCACACTTATATTTTTTCATTTTTTTCCACGGGGACTAAATTTTGAAAATGCAAAGGTACGCTACAAGTCCGCATCCCCGACCTGTTCCATAGAAGTTCAAAATTTTAACTCTTTTGATGGACATTCTAGACTTTTTCCCACCTATTCTAGACTTAACCCACGACTAATACAAGTCATTTTTGGCCTAAAAGAGTTTCAAAACCTTATTCTAAAGCCTCTAACGCAAAAACTAAATAGAGACCTTAAGCGAAGAAGAGGAGAAAAAGCTAGGGTTCAAAGGATTGAGGCTAATTTCTTGAGGAACTGATTATCAAACTTAATACCAGGTATGTAAGGCTATCTAAAGTGTTAGACTTGTTCATCCACATGCCCCATCATTAACTTGAGTTGAGATTTTGAGTATTAATTGTACTTTTTAAAACTTATGATTCGTAAATCTTGAAATATTGTACAGGATTGAGTTTCTTGGATATATTTGAGTCAAATTATGAGTTGCACCATTGTTACTTTGAGTTATGAATATATTTCACCTGATTGATACATGAACCCTAAACTTAGCATTTTCCTTGCTTATTAATTTAATTGATACTCTGAATCCAATCTTTCAAACTAAATAACGTGACCTGAGAAGTATGTTTTCTTGCTTCATGTATGTTTTATTGCTTTATGTGTGAATGTAATGAGTATCCATCATGTCATTTATACTGAGCCTGCTATTATGATGTCACTTGATCGTAATTCATGAAAGTATTGTTTGATGTGAATCAGAGTCTTGAGTTATATTGCATGATATGATGTGGATTAGAGTCTTGAGTTGCATTGAATGAACGACGGTCCTGAGTTATTGAGTTGTTGGATAATTGAGTTGAGCTACTGAATATTGAGTTGACTTGTCTGAGATGAGTTGAAGAGATGAGTTGAGCTAATTTTTATGAGCATGATTTAGTCTTGGAAGGAGTATTGAGCACTTAGTTGGGTGAAGAGAGTCACTCCAAAACCACTGCTAGTGTAGGATGGTCGCACAGGAAAATTCCGGTAGCCCAAGTCCCTCCATGGAGACTCTCTTAGGGTCCGAGAGAGAGGTAGAGGTTGACACGTCCTTTTCTATGGCAAGTTAGGGATGGTCAAGGAAATGATGCCATACTCATTGTACATCACCAAAACTCATGGTGGTGGGAGTTATATCGGTTAAAGAAACTTCCTCGCAACACTTGAGTTGAGCATGTCTCGATTTTCGAACTGAGTCGAATTAACCACTAAGTCTATTTTCTAAAGCATGATTTCAAACTTAAAAACTTGCATGATATCCTAAGTTGAGTTATAAGATGAAGTGTTGAGCCTTGAGTCGAGTCTATTGGTTGGTTTGAGCCTTATTTGTTTACTTTTAGCCCGTTTACATACATTACATTCTACGTACTTACGCCATTTGGTGCTGTATCATTTCACGATACATATTCAACAGATAAAGTACTTCAGTAGATGTGCCGTTGAGGTTCAGCATCCCTAAGTCCAGATAGTGGTGAGTCCTCCCTGCATTCAGAGGATATCGTTACTTGCTTCTTTACATTTTCAGCTAGTTCTTTGAGTTCATGGTAGCCATGGCTTATCATGGTACCTTCTAGACGTTTAGAGTAGAGGCTTCATAGACTTGGAGTGAAGTGTTATTGAGTATTTTCTTATTTAGACTGGAATTTCCTTGAGTAACTATTTATAATATTTATATTCTGCCTCTAATATTATCATGAGTATTCTTCCCCTGTTGACTAAAAACTGATAATGAGACCAAGTGGTTTGCTCGGGGACTAGCAACAGCTTTTGAGTGCCAGCTGCGGCCCGGGTACCCTCCCGTGGCATGACAAACTTGGTATTAGATCCTAGAGTTTTAAGTGTCCTAGGGAGTCTATGAAGCCATGTCTAATAGAGTTTTGTTTATGGGTGTGTTTTACACCACACTTCATAAGAAGGAGGCTATAGGACATCAGGAAGTGTTACCCTTCTTCTATGGTCTAAGTTCATGAGATAAAGTTTAACTCTATGAAGACTTTGCTCTAATTCATGCATTACACATTTGCAAAATATGCCTCCAAAACGAACTACTACGCTGAGAGATGCCTCAGCCCCAACTGCTGAGAATTCCCAACCAGAGGTCCTAGTTCAGACAAAGATGAGGAGACGGGTCGGCCTGCCAGGACTACTGAGGTCCCAAAGGCGCCCCCACATAGCCACAGTTGGTTCCCACTTCAGAGGCAGAGTTTAGGGGAGTCATTACCATGATTACTCAGGTAGTGGCCTCGCAGAGTAGTGGTCAAGGTCGCCAAGCCCCTAGCTCTAGCTACCAAGATCCCACAACTACTACTAAGCTCATAGACTTCTTGAGGATGAACCCACCAGCCTACATAGGGACGAAGGTTGAGGAGGACCCATAGAATTTCATCGAAAAGATGTATAAGGTGTTGAGGGCCATGCATGCTAGTGGGGTTGAAGGGGTAGAGCTTACCTCTTACCAGCTTAAGGATGTGGCGAATGTCTGGTACAACTAGTGGGAGGATAGTCGAGGTGAAGATGCTGAACCTGCAGAGTGGGATGAGTTGGAGAGTGCTTTCATCGACCACTTCTTTCCCCAAGAGTTGAAGGAGCGAAGATTGAAGAGTTTGTGAACCTGAAACAGGAGGGGATGACTATCAAGGAGTGCAACCTAAAGTTCATTAAGTTATCCAGGTATGCTCCAGAGATAGTCCAGGATATGAGGGCAATGATAAAAAAGTTTGTGTCTGGGTTGGACAGACATGCGAAGAGGGAATGCAAGGTAGTATTACTGATTCAGGGCATAGACATTTCCAGACTCATGGTTTATGCCCAACAAACTGAGCAGGATAAGAAGAAAGATAGAGAAGAGCACATGAGCAAGAAATCCAAGTCAATGACACAAGGCTAACCAGCACAAGCAGGATAAGGGGGATATGTCTTACTTTCAGAAGAGGCATTTGGCGTATGCCCCATCATCAGACAGTTCACTCACTCCAAATGTCAGGTATGATCAGAAATTGCAGAGGCAGACGAACCTTAGAGCATAAGATTCATAGGATAGTATGACCCTTGGCCCGAAAGGGAAACTACACTGTGGGAAGTATGGCAGGATGCATTTGGGGGAGTGTAGGGAAGGAGGAAATGCTTGCTACAAGTGTGGCCAGATAGGTCACTTCCTGAGAGATTGTCCACTTTGCGGAAACACATCCCAATCTTCTACTACCATGCCACCACCTAGAGGTAATCAGAAGGGTGCCACACCAGTGATAACCGGAGAAACCAATCATCTCTATGTAATAAGGAACAGACAGGACCAAGAGGTTGCACCTGATATCGTGATAGGTATGCTCCAAGTCATTACTTTCAATTATTATGCTTTACTTGAGGTGACAGTGTGTGTCTAGAAAATTTGAGATTTCTTCTTAGTGTTTACTTGAGCCTTTCCTTGTTTCCACTCCTATTGGTGAGTCTATCATAGCCAAGAGAGTTTATAGCGATTGTGTTGTGTCCACCATAGGGATACTCTTGCGGATTTGGTTGAGTTAAATATGATTGACTTTGATATAATTCTTGATATGGACTGGCTCCATGCTTTCTATGCTACTATGGACTGTAGAACCCGGACCATCAAGTTTTAGTTTCCCAATGAGCCTATTATAGAATAGAGGGGAGATTCTATTATACCTAAGGGTAAATTTATTTCCTCTCTTGGAATAAGAAAGTTAATCTCTAAAGAGTGCATCTACTACCTCGTGCGAGTCAAATCTGATGATGTTGAGCCTTCTACTCTTGAATTTGTCCCGATTGTTAATGAGTTTCCTAAATTGTTTTCCTGAGGATCTGCCTGGAGTCCCTCCCAATAGTGAGATTGACTTTGGGATCAATGTTCTTCCCGATACCTAGCCTATCTCGATTCCACCTTATAGGAAGGCCCCACTGAGTTGAAAGAGTTGAAGGAGCAGATGAGGGACCTCTTAGAGAAGGGATTTATTAGACTGAGTGTTTCTCCTTAGGGTGCTCCTGTTCTATTCGTACTGAAGAAAGATGGGTCTCTCAGAATATGCATAGATTACATGCAACTGAACAAGGCCATGGTTAAGAATAAGTATCCTCTCCCAAGGATATATAATTTGTTTGACCAACTTCAATGTTCCACTTGCTTTTCTAAGATAGACCTTAGAGTGGGTTACCACCAACTGAAAGTGGGGGAATATGATATTCCAAAGACAGCCTTTTGGATAAGGTATGGCCACTTTGGGTTTTTAGTCATGTCCTTTGGGTTGACTACTACGGCCTTTATGGACTTGATGATAGAGTATTCAGATCGTATCTTGACATGTTCGTGATTGTATTTATTAATGACGTCCTGGTATATTCTAAGGATGAAGAGAAGCATGCCAACTATCTTAGAGTGATCCTTCAAACTCTCAAAGACCATGAATTGTATGTAAAAGTTTTAGAAATGTGAGTTCTTGCTCAAGTCAGTGGCCTTCCTAGGTCATGTTGCCTCAGGTGATGGTATTCGAGTGGATGTCCAGAAGATTGAAGTGGTTAAGAACTAGCCCAAACCGACCTCACCAACAAACATAGGAAGTTTCTTGGGGTTGGCAGGCTACTACCGCAGATTTGTTAAGGACTTTTCTTTCCTGTCGGCACCATTGGCCAAGCTAACTCGGAAGAAGGTAAATTTTCAGTGGTCCGACGAATGTGAGAGAAGTTTCTAAGAGTTGAGGACCAGATTGACTACAGCCCCAGTTTTGACATTGCCTGATGGGACCGAAGACTTTGTGGTATACCATGATGCATCCAGAGTTGGACTGGGTTAGGTGTTGATGCAGAGGGGGAAGGTGATAGCCTATGCTTCTAGACAACTTAAGATTTAGAGAGGAATTATCCGACTCATGATCTTGAGTTGGCATCAATGGTATTCACACTTAGGATTTGGCGTCACTATTTGTATAGAGTGCATGTGGACGTGTTCACTAACCACAAAAGTTTGCAATATGTCTTCACTCAGAAAGAGCTCAACCTGTGGCAGGGGAGGTGGCTATAGTTTCTCAAGGATTATGACATGAGCGTTCTATAACACTTAGGTAAAACTTACATTGTTGCTGATGCTCTTAGCAGGTTGTTAATGGGCAGCACGACACATGTCGAGGAAGGAAAGAAAGAGATAGTGAAGAGGTGCACAGATTATCTCAATTGGGAGTACAACTTGAGGAAAATGATGGAGGAGGAGTTAATGTCCAAAGTGGGTCTGCATCATCCCTTGTGGTGGAGGTGAAGTAGAAGAAAGATCAAGATCCTGTCATACTCCAATTGAAGGAGGCCGTCCACAAACAGAAAGTCATGGTCTTCTCCAAAGGGGGAGATGGGGTGTTTAGATGTTAGGGCAGGTTATGTATTCCTGATGTTAATGGTGTAAGAGAGAGAATCATGGATGAAACACATAGCTCTAGGTATTCTATTCCTCCTGGCTCTACCAAGATGTACCATAACCTGAGAAAAATCTATTGGTGGAGTGGGATGAAGAGGGATATCGTGGAGTTTGTTTCTAAGTGCCCTGAATTGTCAGCAAGTCAAAGTTGAGCATCAATGACCATATGGATTAGCACAGAACTTCGAGATCCCTGAGTAGAAGTAGGAGATGATTAGCATGGACTTCATTACCAATTTAATGTGGTCTCGAAAGCAGCATGATTCAAAATGGGTGATCCTTGATAGGATGACTAAGTCAGCTCACTTCGCAGTAGTCTAAACAACCAACACAACTAAGGAGTATGCCAAGTTGTATATCCAGGAGATTGTGAGATTGCCTGGAGTTCCATTGTCCATCATCTCAGACAAAAGAGCTCAATTCACCTCCCAGTGTTGGAGATCCTTCCAGAAGGGATTGGGTACAAGGCTAAACTTGAGTACGATTTTTCATCCACAGATGGATGGCCAGGTAGAGGGCACCATTGAGACGTTAGAAGAGATGTTCAGAGCTTGTGTCCTAGAATTTAAGGGGAATTGGGACAACCATCTACCATTGATTGAATTTGCGTATAACAATAGTTATCATGCAAGCATCCAGATGGCCCCCTATAAGGCCTTGTATGGGAGGTGATGTAGATCACCAATTGGGTGGTTCGAGGTAGGAGAAGTAGAGTTGATTGGGCCTGACCTAGTCCACCAGTCCATAGAGAAGGTAAAGGTTATTAGAGAAAGGTTGAAGACTGCACAAAGCCGTCAAATATCCTACACCGATGTGAGAAGAAAGGACTTAGAATTTGAGCTAGACAACTGGGTGTACTTGAAGGTGTCTCCCATGAAAGGTGTCATGAGGTTTGGTAAGAAAGCAAAGTTAAGTCTATACTATATTAGATCCTATCAAATAGTGAGGAGAATAGGAAATTTTGCTTACGAATTAGAATTGCCCACAGAGTTAGATGGAATTCACCCTGTATTCTATGTTTTGATGTTGAAGAAGTGTTTAGGAGATCCTTCTTTGGCAATCCTTATTGAGAATACTAGAGTAAAAGATAGTCTGTCCTATGAGGAGATTCCAGTCCAAACTCTTGACTGTTAAGTTCGTAAGCTTAGGAATAAAGAGATAACCTCCGTCAAAGTTCTGTGGAGGAACCAATTCATTGAGGAAACTACATGAGAAGCTGAGGAAGCTATGAGAACCAAATACTCGTAGCTCTTAGTCCTTATCCGTAACTTAAACTAATGTTCTAATTCTTGAGTTATGTGCCTATTCATGAGTCTGGGTAAAGTTTACGGATGCTAAGGAAGAGTTGAGAGTTCGAGTTGTTGAGTGAGTATTGAGAGAAGTCATGAGTCCACTCATGCTTTATTACCATCTCTTCTCATCATTTGAGGACGAATAAGCCCAAGGGAGAGATAAAGTAACGCCCAATAAAATTACCAAAATGCCCCTAGAATGGAATCATACGCATAACGTGTCTTCCTGAGCTTGGATGTAAAATCCAAGACTGGATCTGCGATCAACACAAAAAACTGGGTGGGGAAGTGGTCTCAATTTTAGAGCAATGGATCAAAAAATTATTTTTCGATCCGAAAGCTGAGACAGTGAGGGTACGCATAAGGGACGCGATGTGCCCTAGCATGGACCCATGCTTATATGTTTTCCTGTTTTTCAATGAGGACTAGATTCTGAAAATACACAGCTACGCGATAGGTCCACGTCGCGGACCTGTTCCCTCGACCTATTCCACCGAAGTTCAAAATTTTAAATCTTTTGATGGATATTCTAGACCTTTTCCCATCCATTCTAGACTTAACCCACGTCACATACAAGTCATTTTTGTCCTAAAAGAGTTTCAAAACCCTATCCTGAAGCCCTTAACGCAAAAACTAAGTAGAGACCTTAAGCGAAGAAGAGGAGAAAAAGCTAGGGTTCAAAGGATTGAGGCTAATTTCTTGAGGAACTGATTGTCAAACTCCATACCAGATATGTAAGGCTATCTAAAGTGTTGCCCCATCATTAACTTGAGTCAAGATTTTGAGTATTAATTGCACTCTTTAAACTTATGATTCGTAAATCTTGAATTCTTGTACAGGATTTAGTTTATTGGATATATTTGAGTCAAGTTATGAGTTGTACCATTGTTACTTTGAGTTATAAATGTATGTCACCTCATTGATACATGAACCCTAAACTTAGTATTTTCCTTGCTTACTAATTTAATTAAAACAATGAATCCAATCTTTCAAACTAAGTAACGTGATGCTGAGAAGTATGTTTTCTTGCTTCATATATGTTTTATTGCTTTATGAGTGCATGTAATGAGTATCCATCATCTCATTTATATTGAGCCTCCTAATGTGATGCCACTTGACCATAATTCATGGGAGTCTTGTATGATGTGGATTAGAGTCTTGAGTTGCATTGAATGGACGATGGTCCTGAGTTATTGAGTTGTTGAATAATTAAGTTGAGCTACTGAGAATTGAGTTGACTTGTTTGAGATGAGTCGAAGATATGAGTTGAGCTAAATCTATGAGCATGATTTAGTCTTGTAAGGAGTATTGAGCACCATGTTAGGTGAAGGGAGTCACCCCTGAACTACATAGCTAGCGTAGGATGGTCACACAGGAAAATTCTGGCGGCCTAAGTCCCCATAGAGGGACACTCTCTTAGGATCCGAGAGAGAGGTAGAGGTTGATGCGTCCTTTTCCATGGAAAGTTAAGGACGC
Source organism: Solanum clarkiae (assembly GCA_011800125.2). Taxonomy (NCBI): domain Eukaryota; kingdom Viridiplantae; phylum Streptophyta; class Magnoliopsida; order Solanales; family Solanaceae; genus Solanum; species Solanum clarkiae. Next base: position 2,618 of record JAABOM020058114.1, on the reverse strand, counting down.
GTGAGGCAACGATGCCATATTCGTTGTACATCACCAAAACTCATGGTGGTGGGAGTTATGTCGGTTAGAGAAACTTTCAAGTAACACTTGAGTTGAGCGTGTCCCAATTTTCAAACTGAGTTGCATTAAACTTTGAGTCTATTTTCTAAAGCATGATTTCAAACTTAAAAACTTGCATGATATCCTGAGTTGAGTTATAAGATGAAAAGTTGAGCCTTGAGTCTAGTCTATTGGTTGGTTTGAGCCTTATTTGTTTACTTTTAGCCCATTTACATATAGTACATTCCACGTACTTTTGCCATTTGGCATTGCATTTTTTCATGATGCAGATTCATCAGATAGAGGACTTTAGTAGATGTACCGTTGAGGTTTAGTACCCTAGTTGAGCGTGTCCCAATTTTCAAACTGAGTTGCATTAAACATTGAGTCTATTTTCTAAAGCATGATTTCAAACTTAAAAACTTGCATGATATCCTGAGTTGAGTTATAAGATGAAAAGTTGAGCCTTGAGTCTAGTCTATTGGTTGGTTTGAGCCTTATTTGTTTACTTTTAGCCCATTTACATATAGTACATTCCACGTACTTTTGCCATTTGGCATTGCATTTTTTCATGATGCAGATTCATCAGATAGAGGACTTTAGTAGATGTACCGTTGAGGTTTAGTACCCTTGTCCAGATAGTGGTGAGTCCTCCCCCGCATTCGGAGGACATCCTTACTTGCTTTCTTTATATTTTTATCTAGTTTCTTGAGTTCATGGTAGCCATGACTTGTCATGGCACCTTTTAGGCGTTTAGAGTAGAGGCTTCATAGACTTGGAGTGAAGTGTTATTGAGTATTTTCTTATTCAAACTGATATTGCCTTGAGTAACTATTTATAATATTTCTGTTCTGCCTATAATATTATCATTGAGTATTCTTTTGCTGTTGAGTAAGAGGTGATAATGTGACCAAGTGGTTCGCTTGGGGTCTAGCAATAGTGTTTGAGTGCCAGTTGCATCTCGGGTACCCTCCGGGGCATGACAATAGGTCGTGGGCCACCTGGTTCATTTTGTGCTAAGAGATATGCCCGTTTAAAGTTGACCCTTCAATCGGTACTTGTGAGAAACTTAACCAATGGAGTTTCTTTGAACTTCGCTCGATGTAGGAGACCCATGATGGCCTTAAACAATATAAATAAGCTTGAATTGAAGGCTTGAAAGTGAACTTAACTTAAACTTGAAGATCCCATACTTAGAATATTTTTTAGCCAAAAGTGAGCCACACGGAAGGGCTCCACCGGCCGTGTTGGGTCACATGGGCCGTGTTGGGTCGCATGGTCCATGTGACTGCCCGTATGCCCACACTTGGAGAAAATTTCCAAGAGTTACGAGATGTGATTCTATACTTAGGAAAAATTCTTATTCTGGAAGCCATACGATCACCCTTACGACTCGTGAGGCATCACACGAGCTGTGTGATGGGTCGTGAGACATCACTTAGTCTCAAAATGGTGGGACTTTAAGGCCACCACACGACCCTCCACACGATCGATGAAGTGTCAAATGGATTGTGAGGGTTCCAAGTCATCACGCCCCAAAGTCCCGTTAGGGTGGACTGGCACTCGTTGCCGATAAAGCTCGGGAGAACCAATATGTAACCATATGCTTTCTATACATACTATAAGTAGTTGCTACGTTTGACATGCCTTTAAAAAGATAAACAGTGATAACAAGCCAAAAGGAAATGCATATGACAGGGCCGTTAGGGCCATGTTATTTAAAGTATGAGACATGACCACATTTTCTTTACATAGTCTACAAAGCCTCTAAATAAAGAATGACATCTGATAAGGGTCGGGACAGACCCCGCCACAACAAACTGTGCAATAAAACATGTAAGCTCTAGACATATACAAAGCCCCGAAGCAATCTGGAGCTTGGTGACAGCAGCTGAATATCCTGTACTCCTACTAGGGAGATCTACTAGCACCAGTACCTGCAGCATGAAATGCAGGTCCCCCGTAAGGGACATTAGTACGAGATAATGTACTGAGTATGTGAGGCAGGAAACACTGTATATGATATAACAACTCAAGTGAAACTGTACACTAGTGTAGCATAAAATACCACCTTTAGTTATACTGTGGGATCATGTACTTTATGTGCTTTATATTGCTTTACATTTACTGTAGAATATGTACTGAAAAATCTGTGTACAACTGTAATACAAATGACCAACTGATCAGTGGTGAACAGTATCGGGTTCGTCCCTCGCTAGGTTCTTCCTTAACCCGTGGGGATACCCCCTGTAATAAGATATTTCCCTGGCTAGGTAATTCTTCCACCCCTCAGTATATTGGGATCATCCCTTTGTTAGGTTCTTCCTTAACCCCTTCAGGCTACCACCCGTGATAGGACCGTCCCTGGCTAGGTGTTACTTCCACCCCCTTGGGCTACCACCTATCAAAATTATATACTTTATCTTTTCAATTACCTTTGAGATGGTTCTTTTGGTATTCACTATATTGGAGCTGTATGACTATATAGGTAGCATGTGACACATAGATAATCATACAAGACAATATGACAAATAAAAGAGTACATTGGATAAACAATGAAATGCATATGAAATGGAACA
>JAABOM020058113.1:0-14322 GCA_011800125.2 Solanum clarkiae | reverse complement strand
AGAAACGAAAGCTGCGAGAATGAGAGGAAGAATGGAGAAGATTGGGGCTAATTTCTCTGTTATTCAACTGATTAACAATGTATAAGTACATGTATATATGTACACTTCTAATTTCTTACTGTGTACCTTACTACATAGTATTAAAACCCAATAACCAATTAACTACTTCACTAACTAACATCTAACCAACTAACTAACTTCAATTACTACACTAACAACCAACTTAATCAGGCAGTCTCAATAGTAGAGAACCATAAGACACTCCGAGCACAGAACACTCTTGACAGTTTGGAACAAAATACCCCCAGTGTCAGGTAGAACAAAGAAAACACTATCAAGGTTAAGCGAAAATGAACTTACAAATCCATTTATCTAAATCTTCGTCATCTTCTTCCTGTTTCTTGTCAAACAACTGCAGTGCAAATAACCAACAAAGCAGATAAGAGAACAAATCAAACCTAGTTGATACCACGTTTTGAAAGCAGATAAGAGAACAAATCCAACAGCACTATTATCATAAAAAAGATTCAATAGATTTCAAGTCGAAAAAAAAAAGATAATGAAAAACTGGAGATTGACGAAGAGAGAACAAACCTGCAAATGGATTTAGCCGGAGAAGATCAAATTTCAAATGGATTCTGCGTAGACAAATCGACGGATCTATCTTTTGCTTTCGATGGATCGACGCTTCCGACAGATTGATTTAGAGGCTCTGAAGCAGATGGTATATCGATTCAGAGACTGCTTGGACGGATTTCGTTAAGGATGGCCGGATTTAGAGATTGTTTGGCTGAATTTCCTATAGTGAAGAAGTGAAGAGAAAATCTGTTTCTATCAGTGAAGAGTATCAGTGAATAGAATCTAATTTTGTACAAAATTTTTTTTTTAAAAAAAAAATTCTAACCGGAATGCGCCCCGCTCCGGGTATTTTTTCTAAAAAAAATTTGTATCTGTCCTGTCCCATCCCGCCTCGCAACTGCTTTGTCCTATTGTCATCCTTAACCAGTGGTGACTTAATCAGTGTTGTATCAGTGATATGGCTGACTAATGCTGATACATAAAAGAGTCACTACAAATAAATTAGAAATCATATAGTATTCCATGTCATGTTCATAATCACTCTTGATTAAACAAAAAGTTGTATCAATAATAGCTACACAATGTGCTGACATATGAATTATGTGAAAAATAAATCGAAAATACACAACAGCAATGCAGAGAGGCAGCAACTACTAATACATCAATAATTTACCTCATCATCCCAGCAACAGTTTTTTGCGCCATTTTGTAGAACCAATTCTTGTTCTCTGAAAATACAACTACAAAGTCCATTCGAAAGAAACCCATATAGGAGCGTCTGGATAGGTAGTGTTCCTGATCTGAATTCCTAGTTATGTATATGTAATGCAATTTAGTTAGTGTTTTAGACAATAAAATAAATTAAAGAATATATATTTAATTTGATAATTAGAAATAACTAATCTTTTATTATGAAATCTCAAGAGATCTTTCTCAAGCCAGACAGTAAATTCATTTATGATGTCATGTGGAGGATTGTAGTAGATGGCATACCCATCAAATGGGTATTGTTGCTGAGGATTGTATGACACCTTTTCCTTATCCTTGTCAGTTGTCTCAAAATCATTCAAGAAAGGTGACTGGATGAACTTGGATGATATTCTGGTACATGGTACCGATGTCTGCGCTGAACTATGCAACACAACCTCTTTGCTAGGCAGTGTGGTTAGCAGCTGACTGTGTCTGAGTAAGAATTTGATACTCGGTTGATTCTTCTTCTATCACAGGATCAAGTGATTTTTCAGTTGTTGGGGTGCGAAGTTTTGATAAGATCACTTCTACTACTTCATTAGAACCTTCCGACGGCAAAGTGGATGTGGTTGAAACCTACAAATTAGAATTTGTATTTCGCTAAATAAAAACAATAATGTAAATTTTTAAGATGTGTAAAGGCTTAAATATGATTACCAATGTTTTATTCCAGACTTGCCTGTCACAATCTGTGGCACATTGAACAAAAAGGTTCCAGGTAGATCTTCGCTTACATTTACTTGATGATGTGAGACATCAACCTAATAGATTTTGTGTTTGATCAGAGGTAATAATGAATTTAAATCTAGATATAACAAACCTACGTATGTTGTTGAAAAACTTTAGCTTGTTGGGATACATATTCTTCTTCACTAGTAAGGGGCTCTTTGTATGTCTCAACAACCTTCAATAAATGAACTATATGTTGTTAGTTGAAACATGGATAAATTTTTTTCCTAAGATAAAATAAACAACCTCATCTTTTTCAGGAATTCTTGACTCTTGTTGAGGTAGATCAACTGTTTCAATGATAGGAGCATCCTTGTAGTTTCCAGTCGCTTGCTAAAAATTTGTTTGTCAACATGATACATATACACTGATTTGGTGTATCATTGAGATACTCCTGAGCAATATACTCTTAGATCAGAGTACATGTTATTTGGCAATAATGTTTTAAATGGATTTGTATAATTTTTTTCATATGTATCATTAAATTATACCTCAGGAGTATCAACTGTGATTGGGACTTCTTCTAGGACGTCGATGCTGCTGTCTGTCACATGAATGACTGGTGGAGTCAGCACGTTGACATTTGAATCAACATGTACCCCCTGACCAATATCAGCAGTTGCATTCGGTGAAGTTACATCATCGATATTCTTGAATGTGTGAAAACTAAATAAATAAAAATAAAAAATTAAATTAAAAACCATAGTCGAAAAATGATTTATTACCTCGTCAAATATGTGGACTTCTTTCCTAAGTGCTCTCATAATGTCATTGTGATTTGATTTTATCTTTGACTCGAACTTACGGTCAATGGCATTAATCTTTTGCTCAAGTGCTTTAAATTTTTTGTTAACCTTCAAAAACGATGAATATAATGAATAAATAAGTATTATGTTTATTTGAATGTGATACATCTGAGAGATCTATTGATACTTAACAATTTCTTCAAGAATTTCTTCAGTTCATTAGAATCGCGGCTCTCGTCTTGCTGTACATGAGGTGTTGGTTGGTCAGGTGGATTGAATATCAGTGCATGTGTTGTGTCCTCCCTGTGGATTTGTACATGCTGCACTTGCTTTTTAGGCTTGGCTGCCCCTCTATCGGTACAGGGTCAAATTTGTTTTCCATGCACGGCCCTCCTCTTTTCAATTGGTTGTAGGGACATTGATTCAGCAACACTCTTAGACCTTCTTAAAAGATGCTCTGGTGGCTCTGTACTGAAATTCTCGAAATCTGCCAATACATCTTTTTCCACCTGCTTTTTGTGCCTGGCTTCTGTGCTTGGAAAGCTCGATTCGCAAGATACAGAATCAGGAACGTCAATTGGAGGGGGAGGGATAACTGGAGTGCTAACTCTTCATCCTGTGTTGCAACTAAATTAGAAAAAGCATCCTGAAAATGGAATAAAATATATATAAATGTATGTACGAATAGTCACAACACATGAGAATCGTGAAACACATTAATTCATTAATATATGATTTTGCTAAAAAATTATAATATAATTTACCTCATTGAAAACAGAAGACATAAATGTATCGAATTTTGGTTTCACTACGACAGCTTGCCAATTCACCATTCTTGGTATTCGAGATCCAAATTTAACAGTAACGTCTTCGAAAATTTTAGCAGCGTACTCATACATCCAAACATTTAGAGGGTATGACATACCATAGAAACGATAAAGCTATTTTCCAACAGTGAAATTATGTCTGAAGCTTTTTATCAGTTTGTCATATAAAATTTTAGCCCAAGGATACCGTGCATAACTGTCATCCTTCACCATTAGAAAATGATTAAATGCTACAGAATATTCGAGCAACTGGGAATGTAAGAATATGCGAATAAAGAAAAGAATCACTATCTGTGATGCATCGACATTGTTGTCCCATTGACCCATCCTAAATCGACTAACCAGACTACCTTGGTTAACACTTATACTTGGTTCAGGAAAGTATCTCTGCATCAGTCTGCTAGGGGATTAGTCACTGTATTTGAAGTCATCATCATTTCCAGAGCACTTCAACCCATTTATAATGGAAAACTCTCTAGGTGTAAAGTATAGGACGTTACCCTTGTCATGTCTAATTTGGATTTCATTCATGTTATCATGTTCGATCTTCAAAAACAACAGACATTTGATTATTTGTCCTTGAAAGTTGCATAATGGCATCTTTAGATAAGGGCCAAAAATTGACTGCTCAAATAAAGCTAATGTTGTTCCTTCTCCAATCGAGCTCTTGATATTAGTAATGAAATTCCAGTTTGTAGTTACTCCAAACCTTAAGGAACGTCTTGGAATCTGTTTGATATAGTACTTAATATCCTGCATTAAGATAGAATTTAATAAAAAAATGGATAACAATGATACATACAGTGTATAAAGTTGATATAGTGAAAGAAAGAATTATAATGAACACATGAATGTATCAGTCTGAATACAAACAAACACTAACTACACTTTATACAAGTAGTATTGAATTATTAGTGAACTATATGTTATATATGTCTGATACAATATAAATGAATGTTCAATGATACAAGCAATATATAATAATTGTAGATAAATATGTATCAGTAATAAATATAAATCATATTCATAAAACCCGATACACAGATCAATCATCCAAAACTGTGTTGAAACAATAACTTAAGCATCAATTACAGTGGTGATACAATAGCAATCATGGCTTCAAATATGTATTTATACAATAATTATATTTACTTATGCACAACTTATAAATTGACGCAGTTTATACAACAATAGGAAAAGAGGTCAATTTAACTATTTATTGACACAATCATTACAATGTTCATGGCATATATCATTGTTGATACAAACATAAATGATACAAACACAAATAGTTGTTATTAAAAAGCTTGATGTAGTAAAATGACTTTTATAAATATGTATTTGTTGATACAAAAGAATGTGTTGATGACAATATGACATTATTGATACACCTTGTCATGTTTGTTGAGACAATAAGTATATTATATATTAACTGATATACAATATAATTTGTAACAGTGGTCACAACGTTGATGCAATAAACTTGTGCCGCTGCAACACTTAAATATAAAATACTCAATTACATGATGTATCACATAAAATAAAAATTTACAAACAACAAATGAACACAGTATGAATACAAAAAAAAATTGTATCAACATTGTTGGGCCAAACCATATACTTCATACATATAACAATCGAAAAATATTGATTCATTGTGAATACAAAATACATGAACATCTTGTTTTGGCCGCACCAAAAAAATTAACTCAGAAAAATTATAGATGGCAAACAATGAAACCATAACCTTTGGTAAGGAAGGTCTGATTGAAACAGTTGCAGGTCTCTTCCCCTTTTTCTGAGGGGTTTTCGCCTTTTTTGGATGTGATCGAACTTTTGGGGGTTTTGAACTTGATGAATCGACTTTTTGCCCTTACTCTTCTCTTTGCCACTTCGTCTATATCACAATGACGCTTCTTCCTTATATCGGAATTGGGATCGTCAATCCTAACTGGGACTGCTTCATTTTGAATATCATCTTCAATATTCAAATGTTATTATGTTTCAGTAGTGGGAGGGGGTGGTATGAAACTCGTTTTCTATGACTTGAAGTTGATGGGTTAGACTCCATTGGTATGGAGAGTATTAGTGATAAAGGATACGAAGAAGTTGGTCTTGAAAGAAAAATGGGGGGAAGTTGAGATTTTTACTTTTAATAGAAGTTAATGTATAATTTGAAAATAGCATTAATTAAGGAGTTAATAGACGTGATGCCTAAAAAGTAGGAGCTATTTAGGTAATAATGAGTATTATAGATTTTGTATCAAGTGTTAAGAGAGAGACTATGAAAACATGGGAAATCTGTAAATTTTTTAAACGGTTGAGAATAATAGTAATTAAGTTTTTTAAAGTTGTGTATTTCTGTAATTTATAGTTTTTCATGGGCGAGAAAATAGCTAACCTAACTCATTTGTACGCAGGTCGCGGATTTTACGGGCCCCCACATTTTTATTCTTTTTTAAAATAAATTTTTAACTTAAATTATAATTTAAACATATTAAAATAAAGGCGGAGTGACCTAATTTGCGCTTGCACTTGGTCCCGTTTGTCACATAAATCCTTGCACTCAGGATTTTACCAACTGAACCCTTATACCCACTAAAATCAACCATTTAAATCTCTCTGACCATTGACCAAGTCTATGTGACAACTTAGTTGTGACTTGGCAAAGGAACGTGATTCCACTTGAAAAAAGTGCATGAAATACCTATATTTGACAAAAAAAAATTAAAAAAATATCAGACAATAATTAAAAAATAAAATATAATTCATTTCTTCTTCTTCTTCATCACAGTTACCCTCTCTTTTCATCTCCACCGACCCCCACTCCCAACCCCGATTTCTTTCTCTTTCTTCCTTTTCGTCTCCATTTTTTCTTCTCTTTTTTCTTCCCACTTTCCTCCCCAAATTGCAAATGAAATTATGCCATAATTTATAAAGTGATAGATTTAATAACTTTTTTTAACATCAAAACATTCTTCAACAAAGGAAAATTTTTAAAAGTGCTTAGTATGTTTAGGAAATAGAAGCAAATAAAAGAAGAAAGTACTAAAAATACAAAATAATCATACAAAAATCAGAAGTGAAAGTACTTTTTGTAAAGAAATGTGAGTGTATGCTCTTTTGAGAATAGCACTATCCAATCACAATGTCGTTTTCCAGCATATTCTCATCCCAAATTTCATGAGTATTTTTGAAATTTTATATGAGTTAATGTGAAGGATAATAGTGGGTATTGAAAATCTCCATTAATAAGTTTGATAAAAGTTTTGAGAATAGTAAATGAGTTTTGTGAATTTATGAAATTAAATTCAAAAATGCAATGGAGATTTATTGGGTTTGTAATATTGAACTTATAGTGTAAAATTTAAAACAAATAGGTAAGAATTTCACCCGTTTGACATGAATTTGGTGTTCAATTTGAGAGTAAATATGGAGATGGTGATTGTAGGTTGGTGGAGATGGTGATTGTAGGTTGGGAGAGGTAGAGGAAGAGGAAAGATGAGAGAAAAATATTTTAACTTTATTTTCTTAAAATAATTTTTTTAATCATTTATTTAATATTTTTTATTAATAATTAAAAATAGTTCCAGAGATATTATGACATGGCATTAAAATATATGAAGTGGAAATGACATGTCATTTTTGTAAGGAAGAGTGAGCTACACACATGATACAAGGGATTTAAAAATCTCGTTTTAATCGAGTTTAAGGGTCCAAAAGCTCATTCAGCTGGTGGGTACAAGAGTTCAGTTGGCAAAATCCTGAGTATAAAGGTCTATGTGACAAACGAGACCAAGTATAAGGGGAAATTAAGTCATTCCGCCTAAAATAAATAGCAACATGACAATATTACATAATATTAGTGTTATTATTACTCTCTCTGTCCATTTTTATTTGTCCTCTATACTATCTTGAGATGTTTAACAATATTTGTCCACTTTATAAAATCAAAAGATAATTTCAAACTTAATTTTTAGTTTACCCTTATCATTAATTATAATAATTATTTTTTGTTATATTTTTCAAGACATTGTAATTGTTATATTCAAAAGGTGATTTAGTAAAATTGCTCATATTATTTACTATTTTTTAATCCTTGTGCTAAATCAATAAAGAATAAGTAAAGATGGATAGAGGAAGTACATATTATAAAAAAAATAGGGAAAAGGCCATCAAATTAAGATTTTTTTCTAATTTTATTTAGAATTTTTTTTTAAAATCGTGGCCGAATAAAACATGTCATGTATAAAATGTGATTTTGCAAAACCGTCATAGAAAATAATGACATGGATGAATCTTTTCCTTAACAATAATGACATATTTGAGTCAAACTTTTAACGGATGACATAAATGAACCTTTTGTTAAAGTTTAATGGCATATTTGAGCCTTTTCTCTAAAAAATATAATCTGTATCTAATCTAAATTTTAATATTTAAAAATTTTAAATGAACTTTGAGTTTGGACTGCTACTATTTTTAATACTCTGTTTTATTTTTACTTTTAATTATTTTTTAAATCAGTCCACAGCCGACTCAAACCATATTATAAAAGTCCTACAAATCAGCAGGTTTATTCAGATCGGGCTAAAAAGCCCATTTTTTAAATGAGCTCCAAAAATCGTAGCTCAATCCTGCTAAAACACTAGTTAGACCAAGTCGACCCAACGGACCTAGCCCACTCTTATAACAAATAGAGAAAATGCAATTGATATTTGAAGTTGGATTATTTTCGTTGTCAAATGAAAATGATGAGAAATAGGGGTCAGGCCTGTTTGATTTTATAATTTGCACTTTGGTAGAGATAAATAAAGAAATTTGTTTATCCAAAGAAAAGAGATTTGGAAAAATCTGTTAATGATAAGATGACTCAATATTCTTATTCTTAAACGTGAACTTCTCAAAAAGGAAACTCATTTTTTGTGATTTGAAATTGAGTTTTCCTTATTGTAATCTCAAATATATATTACTTTACTTCTTTACTCCTTATTTATATAGGAGAGTTGAACTAGAGTTAGGGTTATTTTTAATATTTTATTTATGTGTTGCCCAATCATGTTTTTAAATGATACTTTACCTTAAACTTCCAAAAAAATCAGCTATCTTTTAACAAGTATCCTAACTAGGTGCTGAAATGGTAATTTAGGTATTCAACTTTAAGTTATTGCTTTACATATTTGTACCTTCTGCATAAAAAATAAAGTAGATTAATTAATCTAATTATGAAAATAACATTTCCAACAGCATGTATTTCAAAGTTGCCCCATAGTTTATCCTTGAATTTTGCTCTTCTAACCTTCTCCGTTCTTTCTCAGAGATCTGTCATTCTCTTTCTGTGGCGTTCGTTTTTAACTTTTCAGGTTTGGCTCGATCTTGCTCTATAGTGGCGGCTTGAACCGTGGGTGTAGCGGGTCCGATGGGGGTTCCGTTACTGTGTCGTTAGGAGTTAGATCTGGGACTCTGCGTTCTACCTCAGGTGAGCTTTTGGTCGATTGTTCTTACTCATTTCTGAAATTTCGGTGCATTTCATCTTTGATTTGTTGGCTCTGATTATGGGATGAGCTTAAATCACACACATATTCCTCCTTTTGGCCATTTCTGATCTGGGTCCTCTTTAATTCTTTAAAATCATAACTCGCCACCTGTAATTTCTTTTTGAGTGTTAGTTTTGATCAATAAAGTTCCTATATGTTTAATTTAATCTTTCGATTACGACTTGCTGATACCATGTTGTCGAGGGTGAACCCATTTTTATGAAATAGCAATGAGATGAAGTCATTGTTCATAAGGCAACCAAATTCACAGGCACGCATGATTCTCAAGAAAAAAAGTCATTTTAATTTGGTCTTTGGTGTTGTAATTAGAAAGAGGCCTATTTGGTCTAATTCAGGCAAAACCCAACTAGGCAAAGCTCCATGTATCCTAATCGCATAAACTTTAAAGAAAATGCCTGACACCTGTTTGATAAAATTCCTAAGAGAGACATAGAAAGAGGTAATGAAATGCTCACAATAGGAAAAGTGTTGCTGCTATATCCCCTTTTAAGGACCTTTTTTTTTGGGGTGTATTAACATTATGTTGTGATAACAACGTTTTGCAAGTTCATGTTACAAAGAATTATTGGAATTTTTCCGGTAAAAATCAACAATAAATTCTACTATTTAATGTCTAATATAATATTTTTCCAGGTATTTGAAACGTGCAGTATACAATGAGAAAATAGACTCCATTAGACACATTTGACTGCAAAAGTGGACGTTTTTGCTTCCTTTTTAGGATCTATCACTTGTGTAATTACACTAGGTATGTTGTCCTTATGGTTTTTGATGTGTCTGAGAGAGAGATGTGAGTGGATGGGTGGGGAGAAAGGGCTTTCAAGTAGATGAAAGTGAAAGTCGTGTTAACTTCATAAGCAATTCTAAGTTGGAGAACTGGAGAGTTATTTCAATCTAAATGTAACTTTCTAACTAACGAGAAAAAATATAAAAAGATACGTCAATGATTTATGTCTCCTTCTGGGCCTTTAAGGGTTCCAATTGTTCATTTTGATTGCCAATTTTTGCTTGTTGGGCTCGATATTGGCGTTGTAACTGTTTCAATTTCTGCCAGGCTCTTTTGTTTGAAAACCAAATAGCTGCCTGGCATGGTTGCGCCCTGGTTCTCTTATTAACTTTGATTTCTAACCAGCCAGTTGATATTTCATCCATGTATAAAACTTTAGCAGGGCCAACTATTGAATTGTTGCTTCTTATTACATACTCCTTTGACTGATTTGTGGGTAATGTGCAGTTTCAGTTTGATAATTTCATTTTATTGGTTCTTCAATTTTCATCTTTTTGAGCAGTTTTGGACTTTTAGTCAGGAAAATATCGGTGGTTGATTAAATGGGGTATGTTGTTGTTAGTTGTATAGGATTTCTAAGCTACGTTACTTGAATTTGAGTATGAGATAAGTAAATGTAACATCAGTGTTGGCTTGGGTATATTCGATTTTTGGTTCATTAAAATGGGAATATTCAGTGTTAAGTAGTTTCTAAATGTATGTTAAAGGATCTTCTTCCGTATGATAACATGTGCCCAGACCTTTGGTGTGAATGTGATATCTGAATTAATATGCTCATTCCTGGAAACAATCTTATATACGGACGTAAAACTCATTAAAGTTTTCTATTACCCAAATTCAAGACCCTTCCACCATCTGTACCTGATATTCTTAGGAGGAGAGGTCATGCTTTAATACCAAAAAATTACATCAACCTCCTTATCGCTTCAATAGTATCCGACTCTTCAAAATAGGGCTCCGCTTGCATCATGACGCTCTTTCTCTCTTCCTCTGCTCTTTCGCATGCGCTCCAGTAGAGTTAGAAATTTCGTTTTGCCTCAGCTGAACTTTTGGTCCATTGCTTTACAGCTTCAATTTGGATTCCCACACTCTACTTTCCAATTCTTGTGTAATTCGTCATAGTTTCCTGCAGAAATCTAAAGTTCTTGTGCATCTCATCTTTATTTTATTGGTTTTGCTTATAGAGTGATATCGATAGATAACCTAAAAAATATAGCAAGTCAGGAGTAGTTAAATGTACAGAACAGGAAGAACATCGGTTACCAAAAACTCTTTTAAGTAGATGTTTAGTGAGAAATTAGAGCTTCTAAAAGCGTATGTTCGCAGGTTTTGAGATTTGACACAAAGTAAGACCCATACTTGGGGCTGTTTTCAAGTTCAGGTCATGAAGAGACGTTAACCAAACGATACACTGTTTTTACAGTAAGTTTACTATGCTAAAGTTGCCACTTATCATCGATGGCATAGAAATTGTTCCTGGATGCTTTCCTAAGTATGAACATAGATCTTCAATATCTGATGGAGTATTCAATTGTTTCACCATGTGAGCATTACACAAGTACAATGATAGAACCTCTTAGGATTTCCTTTAGAATGTAAAATTGGGACTTGAAGGAGAAATGATTTACTCTGTTTTTAGAGTATTTCTTCAATTATCCATAACTAGTTTGGTTCTTCAATTCATTTTCACTCAGAAGAATGCTGTTTGGATCATTCTTGCTTATCTATTCATGGTATGTTCTGTTCAGATCATTCAACTAATAGTTATTATTTTAAAAATTCATTTTTTTCATTAAAAAATAATACAAAATAGAAAAAATGCCTTTTGTATTTTTTTTTCCTTGTATATTCTGTTTTCAGATTTATCCAATGGGAACAAACAAGTACTGCATTTTCCTCTTTGCCTTGTTGTTTCAATTCCCCCCTCTTCTTTCTCTTTCTCATTCTCATAATGTACCATTCATTAATTTTCATACATAACTTGTTCGATAGGCGATATTTTACTGCCCATTTGGTCCAAACTTTCTTCAACTACGCGAGATAGTTTGAAGATTACTTGTATTACAAAGTTTCGCTTAATAATGACTTTGTTTAGAGTATATGGTGATGAGGACGAGCTTGTATGTAGTGTTCTTGAGGAGTTGATTGTTCTTGCTGGTGAACAGAATGCATTTTTGGAAGTTCAATTTGGTTTTGTGTTTGAGTTTATAAGAGAATTTAGAGTTGTTGCCTTTTGAAGTTCATATTATCTCATTACTTCTGCTATTATTATTCAACAATTACATATTCTAAATTTAATGTGTATTCTTCTTATAAATCAGGAGCTAATTTGAACAAGCCATTGATTCTGTTAACGTATACAAATGTTTTTGGACAAGCCATTGATTCTCATTAATCGTTTTTTTTATTTTTGAGAAAAAGTAAATCAAGTCACTCAGAAGCCGCTGTGTCTTCGGTTGGTGGAAGGTTCCTAAAAATGAGAACAAAATAAAAAATTATTATGTTCTCATAATTATCAAAATGAAAAGAGAAAAAAGAGATAATGTCAAAGTTTGAGTTACATACTTAAATAATCATATTTATCTTTTCTATTACACTCTTTTTTATTTTAAAAAAATATCATATAATAAAATATTCTACCTTCACAAAAAATTAAACAAATTATTATACTAGTTAAAATTTAAAATATAACTATCCTAATTCTTTTTATATAGACATAAAATATTTTTCTTACTTCATTTCACCACTTTCTCCCATCATATCACCACCTACCCACCCACTCCACTCACACAATTTTACAACTATTTTTATTTTTTTAAAAAATTACTTTAAGTTTCTATTACATTTGGTATACAAGTATAAAAATATTTTTATTAGAAATATATGAACATATCTAGCCCTAATCTTATGGGAAATAACAAAAAACATGAAAGAAAAAGAGAAATAATTGATGCACAAGGAGATTAATGATTAATATTTGTTAAAGGGAGATATGAAACCTATAGCGTTGATGGTTGAGCCAACGGGAAAGTTGGTAAAGTTGCACAGATTCATTAGCAGCATGGCAAGCTAGCAGCAGATGATTTCGAGGCCTCACCATCCAAGCAAATCTCATACCCGACATAGAATATACACACAATACTGCATCCAAACATACAAAAACAACTTCAGCATTTAAGAGTAGTTTGGTATCTGGTTAATGCTTAATTTAATACATAAATAACTAAATTAGTTATACATGTATTAATTTATACATTATTTGATTTGTAAATAGAATAAAAGTTGTTCATGTATCAATTTTTATACAATATTTGGTTGATAGGATTCAAATGACGCATAAAAGTTATTAATGTATTAATTCTATGTAGTGTTTGTCTGTTTGATTATGTTCTGATAATTCTACATAACTAAAACTTATATAACTTATGAGGAAATCTATATATAATTTTATGTTGGATAGAAAGTGGAATAAGTTATGTAAATATTAGTTATACATGAATTATAATAATAAAATTATATATTTACCCTTATCAATTTACTTTCAAAATCTTTTCTTTTAAATATTTGATTTAAATTTGTGTCTAACGGAAAAATGTTTGCATTAGACGTAGATTAAAATTGAACAATTTTAGTTAGGGGTGTGCAAAAACTAAACCGATAAAAACGTTATTGGTTTATTGTTATTGGGTAATAGGTTATCGGATTTTTAATGATTTTGAAAAAAAAGATTATTTGATTATTGGTTCGATATCGATTTTTACTATTGGGTTATTGACTAAACCGATAACCCAATAAGATTATAATAATTTACTATTTTACCTCTTCATATCAACATTACCCCAATGCCTCAAAGGCTCCCGCCCATTGCGGGGTAAGGAGGGTCGGATGTACGCAGCCTGACCCCTATGTTTAAAAACATAGCGTGACTGTTTTCAAATGACCCATGAGTCGAAAGTTGCATTGACTAGTTGCTACTTCACAATTGAAAGAAGCGCAGATAGTTTAAAGAGTCACTTTGCTTTATTCCATCATACCCCAAAGCCAAAAAATAGTGAATCTTTGGTTCCATCCGAAATTGATGGAAAAACTATTTTACCTCTTCATAAATATTAAATATTAGTAATTTAGTAGTAATAGAATACTATATCAATACTTTACATATTTTAATTTTTATATTATTTAAGTGATAAAACTGTTCACTTTAGTATTTTAGTTTATAATTAACTAATTATAGCTTTTGCAAGTCTGTAAACATAGTTTTCGTACTTTATTTACTTTTTCATTAATGCAAATTCTCATTATCATTCTTATCGGGTAAATTGAAAACCAAACCGTTAAGGACGTAAAAC
>JAABOM020058112.1:0-14323 GCA_011800125.2 Solanum clarkiae | reverse complement strand
ACCCATCTCGTATCACTCCTATTGAGGATGTGCAGGTTACAGGAGATCTCACATATGAAGAGGTACCTATTGCTATTTTATATCATCAAGTTAAGAAGCTAAGGAATAAAGAAATAGCTTCAATACAAGTACTTTGGAGAAACCAGCAAGCAGAAGAAATAACATGGGAGGCCAAGGACACGATGAAATCAAAATACCCCTACTTATTTGAAGCTAAAGAGAAAGTCCAACATGCAGAATTGGGACACTAATAGTTACGTGTGATTGCATAATTAATGTGTTGTCAAAAGTTTATGTAAGTAAAGGTTTAAACTTGGTTAAGCTGTCCAATTGTGCTAACATTCGAGGAAGAATGTTCCTAGGGGGAGGATGTAACACCCCACATATTACAATACTAGTACAATGCAAATGAAACATGATATGGTTTGGTCAAATTGGCGCTCATTTTTAAAAGTTCTCGAATCTCATGTTATAGGGGATATGGGCGTCTAATGCTTAAGAGGGTCGAGTGTATACATGTTTTCTGTCAAATTGAGGAGATCAGAATCTTAAAAAAAGTGAGAGAGGTGCTTGTAGGACTTAGTAAGCTAGCAGGTGAGTCACCTACTTGCTTAGCTTAAATTGCTAGCTAAACGGAGACATGGCCCAATGTCGAATTTGTCCAAATCCGAATCTGAATAAAGTCCGTGTTAAGAGTGTAACTTTGGCCCATGTTTTAGCATCACACATTGACTATATTTTCATCCCAAGAAGGATATTAAAAGAGACCAAAGACATCAGAATTCCTTTGATAATTTGGGAAAAAACTAACTAAGAGAAAGAGGAAAAAATGGGCAGCCAAGGACCAACCAAATTGAACCCAATTAGGCCCAAGTGAAAGGGCCAAACTACTGCATCACCACCTTAATAATATAAGGCTTAAACCACTCAAGAAATTCAGCCAAAATCCCCTTTAAAAAGTCTTATGTATAGCACCTCTAAGTCATTCTTAGACTAGGAAAAATTTCAGCTTTCACATCTTAACCTAGCAAAGCAGCCACAAGGGAACTTCTAGAGTTCTTGGAGAAGCCCCACACCTTGAAGATAGTGGTAAGTAAGTTTACATATATATTTAGTATGGTTTTCTTATAAAAAATAATAAGTATATGCTAGTATGTTTGTGCTGGAAAATTTGAACAGCATGTGTTTAGAAAGTTGTTGCACACTCGCATTTTGTTTTAGTGACTTCTCTATGGTTTATGGGATGCATTATAAAGAGAAATTGATGTTACTAATATGGTTTGAGTTATAGATATTACCCTAAGGTTGCTGCCCTAATTTTGGTTTCATTTAACGAACGAGTTTTAATGTGCTATCTTAAGTATAAAGTTGATTGGAACTTGTGGGCTGTTGGATGGAAGGCTATTGGCTCACTCCCTTTATGACTTCTTGGTTATTGTTCTAAAACTATTTTAAGACTATTTATATGTATAAATGTTGTTGGAATAGTTTGGTTAGAGTTGGAACATGTTTGGAATTGTCAACGTTGAAATGTAGCGAAGGGGTTATGCAGTCCATTTGTAGGTTGTGTAGAATTGTTATGTGTTGTCAATTGCGGGCTGCTGTAAGACGTTTATAGAAATAAAATATGCTTCACATGTTGTGTACATGCGAATGTGTATTAGAAAATATGATTAGGTATGGAAAGGTTGAAAGAATCGCTCGGGTTTATAGATACCCACTTGCTGCTCGTGTGTTGGTTTTTTAATGTGATTGGGATGCCAAGATGAATCTATTGGCTGCTACTGCTAGTTTTATCACCTACTATGCTTTAGATAAATATTTGGAGGAAGAGAAAGTTATCTCGAGGTAGTAACAAGGTCCTACAATGAGGTATGTAAGGCTACTTGATTTCGTATTACTTGGAATAAAATCTAGATTCTTCCTTGGCACATAAAGAAACTTACCAACTTTGACACAACTATTAACCGTGTCTCCACTCTTTCACATGTTCATATGCTCCCATACATAGCCACCTTTAAATCTACATATATACGTGGCTACCAAGTTACATGGTTTCTTGTTGCTAAATAAAGTTCACAAGTTGTTTTATCTCATACGCATTTCATAATTTGTGTAACGTACTCTTTTCATTGTCATATTGTTTTGTACAATTATGTACATGTCACATGCTACATATGCAGCCTTACAGCTCTAATATTATGACCACCAAAAGAATCATCTCAAAGGTAATTGAAAGATAAAGTAAAGTATATTGCTTATTGATGGGTGGTAGCCCGAGGGGTGGAAGAATCACCTAGCCAGGGATGATCCTATCACGGGTGGTAGCCCGAGGGGTTAATGAAGAACCTTTCAGGGCCGATCCCAATATAGTTTTACCACTGATCAGCTGGTTATTTGTATTACATGCTGTGCACAGATTATATAGTAAAAGGTAAAGTAATATAAAGAACAGAAAGTACATGATCCCAAAGTATAACCAAAGGTGGTCTCTTATCCTATACTGGTGCATAGTTTCATTTGAGTTGTTACTACATATACAATATATCCTGCCTTAAATATTCAGTACATTATCTCATACTGATGTCCCTTATGGGGGATCTATATTTCATGCTGCAGCTACAGGTGCTAGTAGATCTCCCCAGTAAGAGTACATGACATCTAGTTGCTGATACCAAGCTCCAGGTTGCTTTGGGGCTTTATTTACGCCTAGAGCTTATATGTTTGTATTGTACAGTTAATCGAGACGGGGCTTGTACCGACCTTTGTGAGATGCATTTTCTTGTCTACAAGCTTTGTAGACTATGTAAATTAAAGTGTGGTCATGTATCGTACTTTAAACACCGCGGCCCAAACTAGCCATATGCATTTCCTTTTGGCTTGTATCCCTTTTTATTTTCTTAAAGGCATATCAAACGTAGAAATCCCTCATATATGTATAGAACATGCATAGATACAGGTTGGTTTTCCCGAACCTTATCAGCAACGGGTGCCAGTCCATCCTAATCGGACTTTGGGCATAACACCTAAGTTGTTTAGTTTATAGAATTGTTGGTGGTGGTAGATGAGGCCTTGAATGTTCCTTTTCGATATTTTGAAATCGGAGTAGTGTCTTTTGGTTTGACTAGTACACCATTTATGCCTATAAGTCTCATGATTAAGATCTTTAGTCGCTACTCTAATAAACTTATGGTGGTTTTGGTGATGATATGATGGTTCGTATTCCTAATGAAGTAGTGCATATGAGTCATTTGAGGGTAGTACTATAAATTTTAATGAAGAAAGTTGTATGCTAAATAGGAGAAGTAGGAGTTTGGTTATAAATGGTTGCCTTCCTAGATCGTGCGGTGTTGGATGATGGTATTAAAGTGGACCCTAGTAAGACTAAGGCGATTAGAGATTGGCCTAGACCTTTGAACCTATAGGATATTAGAATCTTCTTGGGCTTAGTGGGCTAATAGTGGACGTTGTGAATAGGTCATATTCTATTACTTCTCCTATGACTTAGTTGACCCTAAGTAAAGCCAATGTTGTGACCACTTTTTTGAGTAGGGTGATTTGATAGGTCCGCGAGTTCCTATCTCTTGTGGACCCTAGTAAGACGAAGGCGATTAGTGATTGGACCAAATCTTTGAACCCATCTTATTCACGTCTCTCATGTATGATTCTTTGACATTCGGGGACGAATGTTCCCAAGAGAGAGATACTGAAATGACCCCAAAAAGTACCCAAAAATATGCTTCGGAAGTGCCCGAAATCGTAATTTTCGTATATCTTAAAATCCGTGCGTGATATCAAAAATCCTTTATATTCTTATACAAGGAGTCAAATTGAGCGGGAAATGAGTCTAATCCCGATTTAAGAGCAAAAGTATCAAAATTTAAAAATCGCAAAAATTGATTTCCACTAAGGTATTCGCGCCCTTGGCGCGACACGCCAAGGGCACACCTCATTACAAATTTTGCCAGGTTTCAAGTTCGGTCCAAGGATTTTGAGTCTTGGGACCAAGTGTTCCCAAATATGAAAATACATGTACTTATCCATATTTCACCCTCATACCATCCAAAACATTTTCCAATCCTCATTCAAAGACTTAGCCAAATATTCTACTCTAAAGAAGTATCAAAACTCATCCGGATCTCAAGGTTCTCATTCAAGCTTCAAGCCTCCATCTCCAACCTTCATAAAGATATTCTCCAAAGCTAAGGTATGTGGGTTTCTTTCATGTGTTCCTTTCTCCCATGATGCCCAATCTCCTTTTATCTAAAATTGCATGATATAAAGTTGATTTACTCACGATTCTAACTTATTATGAATTTCACTACACACTATATTGGGGTTTACGTAATTATGACTGTTTTAGTATATTTTGAGCTATGAAACCAAGATCTAATGTGATATTGATGAAGGTTTTTGATGTATAGTGCTTGAGGGTGTTAACAAGTATCTATTTATGCTTTTACAATGAATTTTCTTGCATGATTTCACTCTTGAATTGCATAGTTTTACACTAGTACTACATACCCGCCAACTGTTGCATTGCATAAAATTCTTTTCTTTTCTTCTTTTTTTTGTGGTGGTCACCACTTAAGGAGGATACCCCATAATACATACATATTAAAAAGGCAAAAGAAGAAGCATCATTAGATAGAAATTGGAAAAACTGCTGAGGGGAAGACTGCTAGATTACCTAGCAATGTTCTTGGAAATATAATGTTATTTTTCTTGTTCTATTGCATTGTCATCGTACTATTTTGCTTTTGATGTCCTTAGCAAAGTCATGGTCCGGGCTGCCGCTAAATAGGGGCCTCAAAAAGATGGAAAATATACCATTGAACTATTGAAGGTAACAATAGCTATTTGAGAGAAACATATTGAACCGTTATTTGTTTTCCTGAGAAGAAGTCACAGAGCCAGGAGCTTGCACTCATCTCATTGGATTACTCATTAGAATTTTGCATTAGGGCAATAGTAAGAGATCAAGCTATTTGAATTCTTTTGTGGTACGTTAAAGTGGTATAGTGTTATGCCGGTAATATTTTAAGATAGATTTGGTAAGTCTTACTTTGCAGTGTGCAACCAAGAGGGACTTTAACTTCTAATAACAAATATGCTAATACATTATGCATTAACACCAAAATAGGCTATAATATTGAAACGACCCAAAAAAAAGTGCCAAAAAATGTGCCTCGAAATGCCCCGAATTTTAAATTCCATATATCTCAAATTCATTCGCTATTTCAAAAATCCGACTTCATATTCTTTTTCAGGGGCTCAAAAATAGGTGAAAAAGTGTCTAACCATAATTTCAGAACAATCGAATCACAATTTCAACTTTCTAAAATTTTAATTTCTAGAGACGATCCCCGACAGCATCGCGATGCGCAGCTGTTGCGGACATATGTTAATTTGGCCTCTGCGATGGGTCTGTATCGCGAACCTATGTATTTTACTGCCAGTGATTTCTATCTCGATTGAAGGCTTTGAGGACTTGGGCCTAAGTGTTTCCAAACGTGTTTTTACCTATCCTTAGCCTTATTTCACCCTCATATCATCCTAAACATTCCCCAATACTCACTCAAAACACTTAGCCATATTTTTACTCCCAAATTCAAGTCACAAACCGTGATCTCAAGCTAAGGTTCTTCTTCAAGGTTCTTCTCCAAGTTCAAGCTTCCATTTCCAATCTTCAGCAAGTTCATCTCTAAGTTAAGGTGTGTGGGTATCTTTCATGGGTTCCTTTCTCCCATGATACCCAAACCTTTTTTTGCTCAAATTGCATGATTTAAAGTTGATTTATAAATGAGTCATGATTAGGATGAAATTCATTGCACACTATGTTAAAGCTATGTAAAGTTGTGACTGTTTTGCTATGTTTTGAGCTATAAATCTTTGATTTATTGTAAGATTTGAGAAAGGGTTTTGATGTATATTGCTTGAGGGTGTTGCAAGGTGTTGATTGATGGTTCTATAATTGATTTGCTTGCATGATTTCATCTCTATATTTCATGGTTTTATACTAGCATTACACACCCTCTAAATGTTTGATAAAATGTCCGGATGTGGGTTCTTGAGGAGTTGAAGGTCCAAAGCATGAGATATAATATGAATGACTATATGATTATCAAATGAACTTATGCATATGATATACTCTATATAAAGTATTTCATTAGACCATACCCGATCCGGAGGAATAAGAACCCGAGTAACCATGTTAGGGGTTTGTACTCATCAACCATGTAAGGGGTTTGTACTTCGCCACCATGTTGATAAGGTGTGATTATCATCAACCATGTGAGGGGTTTATACCATCCAGCCACCAAGGGGTTTGTACCTTGACTAGCTAGCTTGGTCTCTTCTTCACATATGATGTCCTATATGAGCATGAGTTACTTAAGTATTGATCATATATGTCATATTTTATATTATCCCTATTGCGTAATATTATGCATTTTAATTGTGATGTCTATCTATTGTTGTATTGCATCCTACATATTTAGTATATTCAAACGTACTAACACATACTCTATGTCTACATGATGTCACCATGAAGGAACCGGTGCCCAAGTTGATCACCATCCTCCTCCACGTGGCTAGTTCAGTGCTATCCAAGCTAGTTGGTGAGTCCTCCACTTCGGGGACCTTATCTATGTTTCTCCTATTATGTACTGAGACATGTTCCTTATTGTCTATTTTGACTATGAGAGTGAGTCCGGTTGCTTTGTCTTGGCCCCTGCTCTTATCTATGTAGTAGAGGTAGTTTTTAGACATGTTATGTATCTATGATATGAGTTTGACTCTTGTCTCTTGACTATGATATTGTGCAAGCTTTTCCTTTAGCCCCTTTGCCCCTATTCTTGTTCTTTAACGTTTTTATATGCTTTTGCGACCAATGATGTGTAATGACAAGATAAGAGGCTTGTTTGGGGTTCCTTCTGATTTTTCATTTGTCGTGTCACATCGACAAATATAAATAATACAGATACTTGCTAGGTTGTTAGAAGAGTTAATAGTTGTATACAACAGATTTCTTTGAGTTCTAACAAGTTATCTTCAATGTTTCCATCGAGCCTTTGGAAAATGAGTGGTTTTCTCAGTCTAGACGTGTCACATAAATATATAGAGGGAGAATTTATATCAGATATTTCAGACTTTGTTTCCCTGAGCGATTTAATTGGCAAAATCAGATGGGCCAAAGGAATGAGTATGTTCATGAAGCTTCACAATGAGCACCTCGGCCAAACAATTCTGGAGCCACATTTGTAGTACCCTGATGTCCACATCATATATGCAGATTACCCTGATATCCACCTCGGCCAAAGAATTACGCATTATTGGGATTTATGCCAAAGTCTTTGATCTTTTATGAAGGTGTGTTGTGGCAGCGGGTAGGTTACCGAGCAGTGTTGATAAACTTGATCATATTTCTAAATACAATTCTATAGTGAGACTTAAAAACAAACTCTGTATTTTTGAGGAATGGAAGTTTCCCGAAAGAGGTGTTTTTTTGGGTATGTTGGGGGTGAGATGGGAGGAAAGAATATTAGTTCTTTCCTTATAATGGCTTTGCATTTCTACCCTCTCCTTCTGGTGAGTGGTCTTTATGGATTTATACTATCTTTGTCACTTGTCAAAGTACTATGTAAAGCAGCACCATGTTAAATTTCAAGTAAGGATGTGTATATTAGTTCTCATTGAAGAGTAGTCTAAAGTATTAATGGATGTGAATATATACAAAATAATTCAGTTGTGAAATTTGAAGACACAGTTATAACTAAATGAATGGAATCTATTTTGTTCAGTGCCTGCTCTCTTTTTTAAACAGGCATTTGCTGGAAAAGCTCATTTTCTTTCATATAGTTTTGCAAAGAAGAGAATATTTCAGATCATTGAGGCTTTTCAAATTCTCCAACTCTCAGGGAATAACACCAGAAAGTTTGTTAGAATAAAGGTGCAAAATTTTTAGCTCAGTTAGGTCGCCTAGAGTTATTAGAATTGAACCAGTAAGTTGATTACTGGATAAATGTAGCTCTAACAGATCATGGAGTTTTGCCCAGCTGATCTTGCAAAAACTAACACCCCAGATGAGAAACAGTAACACCTTATGTCTCCATAGCAGAACCGAAGATGGAATGAGAACTCTGTGAGTGAGGTATTCAATGTAAATCCTCTGTGGATCATAACATCAGCCAAATGTGACTTCATTCGCGAAGCTAAATTATGGGGTACAACTTCAAGGACATGAAAAATACCCAAATCCTTAATACTCTTATTGAGTCATTCACTGTTCTTCCATTTAGTATAATCTAATGTCAAATGTAATGAGAGCACTTCAGAAAAATCTTATTTCTTGGACACACTATTTGTGAGACCAATTTCCTGAAACTTCTATCAACTAAAAGATTAAGGAAAATTGCCGACATTATCATGCAAGTACTTAGCCGGTGGTAGGCGTTACATGACATGTACTTTCCTGAAAATGTTCATGTGGCTGTACATTATCCTTCGCCTGCAATAAGAAACACAAGAAAGCTGAAATAAATTGAATAAACTTTATCGGGTTTCTAAATACAATTCTATGGAGAGACTTAAATCTTTTAACATTTAGATAATAAGTATGGATTAAAAGAAATCATGAAGTTGAAGACAGGAACATTTATCTCATGTGCTCATCTAGTGGAGCATAAATATGTTTCCGTGCACAAGTTCTGAAAATATTTCTTGCAATTGGAAGTTTAAAATCAGGATATGAAGATTGAAGTAAGGAAAACATAAAACTACTGATGTTGTTAAAGTTAGGTGTTGTAGATGTGAAGGAGCAGTTTCATAGGAGTCCCACTGCAATCAGTGAATCTGAAGATAGACATCCTTAGAATTTAGGAAATGAAAATGGCACTCATGATTCTGATGGCGTAAACCTTCCGAAAAGTGACTTGGACTTGGATCGTCATGCTTCAAACAGTGCAAGAGACCATCTTCTTGAAAATGATGAACACTCAAAGGAATAGACTGATGTCACATTAGCAACAGAGCAGACACAAAGTAGGCAGCAACGATAAGAGGAAAGTAGCAAATGTGATGTTTTGGAACATCAGAAAGCAGCTTTGCTTAAAGGTATAGAAACTGATAGAGTTTCTTGGTTGGAGTTTATTGGGACGATCTTTTTGCTAGTTCAAGTTCAATCACCATGTCGGCGAAACCTGGATGAGGGAAGTCACACATGCAGGTGAAATGCCCTTTTAATTGGCAGTTGATAATATGTTTTGCTAATAGGTACAGGGAAAAGAAACAAAAGAGGACATTGAGCGCAATCCTAAGCAGAACCATGTAAAGAGAAAATAGGGCAAAATGTTACAGATAGAACAAAACAGGGAAACCTATATTAGTAGTCAAGCAAACAATTGCAAATAGGTGTATGAAATGCTAGTAGGTGTCTGATTCTATATGTATTCCAAACTGCATTTCTGTTGACTCTATTGACATGTCGATAGTTATACTTGTTTTATAAAAACGAATGCACTGCATTTGTGTTGATTCTGTTGACAAGTAGTTAGTTAGTTATAGTTGTGTTTAGATAAAAATTGCAAGTGTTGACAAGTAGTTAGTTAGTTATAGTTGTGTTTAGATAAAAATTGCAAGTCTTCAAAATTAGCAATGCATGAATGTTGAAAAATGACAAGTAGGTGGTTGGTTATAGTTTTTTTTAAAAAATAATTGCATAACATGCTCGTAGAGGTACCGGAGGAATTTCAGTTGGACGATTACGCATAAGAACAATTTGTATTAGAGTTATATCCAATAGGCCCTGCCTCTAAAGAAACAATGATTCTGCAGCACTTTAAAGAGATAAGGGGAGGACTTACAAATCGATGGCGGTCGAAGTAAGTAGTCCAAAGATGAAGACAAGATTTATTCTGCGAAAGGAGGAAGAAGATAGTTGTCTTGGTGGGAAAGAACATTGCGGTATGTGTTATATAGAGCAGACATGCGGCTGTTGGTTTTGAATTTAGTGGAGGTGTGACGCTTGGGAATAGATGTTGAACTAGAAAAAACTTGGAGTCACATCATTTGGCAAGGAGTCGGGGTGTGTGCAAAGGGAAGTGTTGCAGGAAGTGCGTTACAGCAAGTTTATTAAAGTGACCGATAGGTAATTTGAGTGAGGGTAAAATAGTAAATTGACAATTGAGGGAAAATAGTAATTTGAATTTATTTTTTCATATTTGGTGCTTTTAAGGTAGTATAGATTTATGAATGATGGTATTACAATTTCGTGCATGTATTGCATTTTATATACTAATACATTCTATCATACTAACACATATTTTGCCTGCATGATTTAACCATGTAGGGACAGACACTTCTCTACTGGCTTGTGGCTAGTATTCAGCGTTCAAGAATAGCATTATTATTTTGTGGTGAACCCTTAGTTCGGGACTCTACCATATTTTCTACTCTATCTTCTATTTACTTTTGAGACAATGTATTTATAGTGGGAAGTGCGTTACAGCAAGTTTATTAAAGTGACTGATAGGTAATTTGAGTGAGGGTAAAATAGTAAATTGACAATTGAGGGCAAAATAGTAATTTGAATTTATATTTTCATATTTGGTGCTTTTAAGGTTGTATAGATTTATGAATGATGGTATTACAATTTCGTGCATGCATTGCATTTCATATACTAATACATTCTAACATACTAACACATATTTTGTCTGCATGATTTAATCATGTAGGGACAGACACTTCTCTACCGGCTTGTGGCTAGTATTCAGCGTTCAAGACTAGTATTATTATTTTATGGTGAATCCTTATTACTTTTGAGACAATGTATTTGTATCCCTTTTGAGGCGTTTACTTTCTATGTTGTATAATTATGGATTCTTTTCAATTTTATGGCGACTGACCATTACCAGTCAACCCATCAACGTAGTAGTTGGTATGCTTAAGGATAACTGATGTTAGTTATTTTCCCTTTTTAATATTTCTTCATTGCTTAAATGGCCCAGTCTCTTCCCCTTATTTTTTCGCAAATATTTCTATCAAATGACTATGAATGCTTCGGATGCTTAAGATGACTTGGGTGAGGTGCCTTCGGGTTCTACATTTTACTAGTTGTATTTGTTTATCTACATTTTACTTGAGGGTGAGCTTTGAATATGACTTAGCCACCGGTAAGTCTATTTTAGAGGTATTGTTGGACAAAGTATTAAGAGTTTATGTTGGAAATTATCTTTATGGATATTATGTTGATTGTCCCTCAAGTCCGTTTCCCATTTAAATTCTATTTCCTATTAAATGCTTGATGTATGCTAAGAGGTTTGAGTGAGGTGCCTTCGTGTTCCTCATTTTCCGTGTTATGACTAGACCCTAAGTTTGGTTCATGACAGATCCATTAGGATCAGTCTTCGACTTTCCCAATAAATTCTAAACAGAAAAATTTCAATTTATCCATTTTTCTATTTTATTTCTTCATCCCATATTTGATACCAACTTGAGACCCAATTAATAGCATATACTTGAATGAATTTACAAATACCTAAAGAACAATACATATATGTCTAACAATACAAAATCATATATTTAAAAAAAATCTTATAAATTCACTGAACCATTATCTAATATTAAATAGAAGACAATATCATGAGCCTTAATATAAATACTGCATTTTATAACATTATTGACTTTAACACCAAAAAAACTTTGATTTTGACATCACTTTCTTTCACACTCTTCCTCTGTCGAATAGAAATTGACCATTAAGCTATCACAAATGTAAAAGGTAAAGGATGAAAAAAAAACCTTCACCTTTTAAAGAAAATATAATTACTTCTATAGTATATTGAAAGTCATATATTTCCTATAAATAGCAACTACATCAATTTGGGAGTTTCACAATGATATGCCACAATATAAGATATTGACAATAATAAACACAAACAAACTAAAATTTATATTTTTAGTTAAGTAGAAGACAATATCATGAACTTCAATATAAATACTAAAATTTTACAACTGTAAGGACACGAATTTTTATATAGCTTTAGTGACACTTGAGATTTGATTTTGGACCAAGGTGACACCTTATGGAACTTCCAAGCTCGATCTAAGTTCACTTTCAAACCTTCAAATTCAAGATTATTTATGTTGTTTAAGGCCATCATAGGTCTCCTACATCAAGTCAAGTTCAATGAAATTTCATTGGCTATATTTTTTACAAGAACCGATAGAATTTAAATGGGCATATCTCTTAGCACAAAAGGAACTGGGTGTACAATGACCTATCAAATAAATCTCTTTGAATTATATTTCAAACGTACTTGGTTTCACCTCATTTAGAGTTTGGATGAAAAAGTTATGCCCATTTTCGTAAAGCTCTCCTGTGCTATGTTGTCACAATTTCTCTAAGGCAAGCCACACCAGCACCCAAATAGGCCGTGGGGCATCCCATGAACCGTAGGGGTGGCCTTGGGCCTGAAATAGCCAATTTTTGGCCAAGTAATGTGCCACGACCAGCCACACGAACTGTGTGGTGTGGTACAAGCCATGAGGTCTTCCATGAGGCTTCCAGAGTGAAAATTTTTCTAAGTGTTGAGCCAAGTTCCAATTTGTAGATTTTTGCCTTGTAGTCTCATGTTCACTCCACACGGACCATGGAGTGCCACACGACCCGTGTAACCTCAAGTGAGGTGACTCTGGGAAAAAATTATATTCGATTCATTAATGGCATTTTGGTAAATCTAGTTATTCTATTGGTCTTTTGGGGATTCCTATGCCATTCAATTGTAATTTAAAGACCTAAAACCTCTTTCAAATATTCAAAAAACTCACTCCTCATATTTTAATCTCTCTCAAAACAACTCTCAAAAGAACTCTTGGGGATTTCAGCATTTGGAGCTAGGGAACTCAATTCTCCTTCAAATTCTTTGGGAATTTCATCATCTTGATAAATGTATGTTGATTTTGATCCTTGGTTACTTCCAATTAAGGAGACCCAAGCTATTGTCAAGAAATTTATATGAGTTTTGCTTACATTAATTTGGGGTTTTAAAATATTTTGTTTTTCTAAATTCCAACAATAAATGGGTTATGTTTATCTATGGATTTAAAGATCAATTAAGCTTTCAAATATTGAAATACATAGTTATTAGTAATATTTGAACATGCATGGTCCTTAAATGTTTGAATCTAAGCATGGGTGATTATATTGTGATTTCAAATGTGAATTTAACTATGTTTTCACTTGAATTTCTTATTACATTGATGGTTTTAGATTGAATCTCAATTACCCATGCCATTCCTACATCATCCATAACACATGCATTCATGTTCATGAGAAATTATGGAAATTATGTCATGGGTTAAGCCCAATTATGTTTTATGATATGATTTTGATAAGATATTGGTAATGATAATATTGTGATCACATATATGTCTATTGATTATGGCTCTTTGAGCATTTTGGGTGCTTGCACTATTTTGTATATGAAAGGCTATTCCTATGCATGAGTATTATGACTATGAAAAGTATGATTTTGGCATTTGAGCCTAAGTATGAACTATTATGAATGATGTTTAGCTTAGCATGTATAACTATGTATATTATAAGTTATCTTGTAGGATAATGACTTAGCATTGATGAGGGTTCCACTCTCTTTTCTTGAACTATGAGCCTAGCATAGGTTTCCTTTCGAAAATGGGAGGCCCGTAAGAAAAGATGCCTCTGAAATGGGGTTACCCATAAGGAGAAGATATAATATGATACGTTTTGTGTAAAAATCATATCCAAAAAGGGAGACTTGTAAGGAAGGTTGCTCCATACGAAATGGAAGGTCTATAAGGTAAAGCATAGTTTACCCTTGGTAAGTAGACCACTTCTTTACCGATGAGGGGTAATCATCGGGATTCCAAGTAGTAGTTCGCTTGGTCTTACTAATGTCGGTTAAGTCACATCCCCACTATATATATGTGAGTATCATTTGCATGCATCATGAATTTCATAGCATCTTGTTATATTATATGCTTTGACATACAAATCTTCCTATATTATGTACCGTCGTCATCTGACATTGAAAGTGCAAGTTTTGGTAAGTTACATGCATTACATCCGGCACTCTTAGTACATTCAAACATACTAGTGTATACTCTTGCCTACATGATTTCACCATGTAGGGACCAAGCACTTTGATCATCCACCGTTCGAATGCTTAGCTCGGATTCAAAGCTTACTGGTAATGGTGAGTCTTATCTTCCAAGGAAGATCCACCATTTTTCTGCCTATGACTCTTTCATTTCTTTTCGTACTTGAGGATGAGCCCGGGAAATG
>JAABOM020058111.1:0-14323 GCA_011800125.2 Solanum clarkiae | reverse complement strand
TAAAGTTCACAAGTTGTTCCATTTCATATGCATTTCATTGTTTATCCAATGTACTCTTTTATCTGTCATATTGTCTTGTATGATTATCTACATATCACATGCTACCTATACAGTCATACAACTCCAATATAGTGACCACCAAGAGAACCATCTCAAAGGTAATTGAAAGATAAAGTATACAATTTTGATAGGTGATAGCCCGAGGGGGTGGAAGTAACACCTAGCCAGGGACGATCCTATCACGGGTGGTAGCCCGAGGGGGTTAAGTAAGAACCTAGCAAAGGGACAATCCCAATATCCCGAGGGGTGGAAGAATCACCTAGCCAGGGAAACATCTTATTACGGGGTAGCCCCAGGGGTTAAGGAAGAATCTAGCGAGGGACGAACCTGATACAGTTCACCACTGATCAGTTGGTCATTCGTATTACAGATATGCACAGATTTTACAGTACAGATTCTACAATAACGGTAAAGCAATATAAAGCACATAAAGTACATGATCCCACAGTATAATTAAAGGTGGTCTTTTATGCTACACCAGTGTATAGTTATATCATATACATTGTTTCCTGCCTTACATACTCAGTACATTATCTCGTACTGACATCCCTTATGGGGGACTTGTATTTCATGCTACAGGTGCAAGTGCTAGTAGATCCCCCCAATAGGAGTACAAGATATTCAGTTGCTGTCACCAAGCTCCAGGTTGCTTCGGGGCTTTGTATATGTCTACAGCTTGCATGTTTTATTGCACAGTTTGTTAAGGCGGGGCCTGTCCCAACCCTTATTAGATGTTTTTCTTTATTTAGAGGCTCTATAGACTATGTAAAGTAAAGTTTGGTCAAGTCTCGTACTTTAAATACTGTGGCCCCAATGACCTGGTCATATGCATTTGCTTTTGACTTGTTATCACTGTTTATCTTCTTAAAGGCATGTTAAACACAGAAACCCCTTATAGTATGTATAGAAAGCGCATAGTTACAGGTTGGTTCTCCCGAGCCTTATTGGCAATGGGTTCCAGTCCTCCCTAACGGGACTTTGGGGCGTGACAACATCTCTAGCGGAGGTGAAGGCTGTGCTAGCCAGAGTGCCACTGGGTTCTCATCAGCCTTGATCTATCTGGGCTCCAAAATGTGCTAGGCCTCTACCAACCAGTCTAGTTAATGTAAAATCTCCACTTGAGACTCTACACAACATGTGTAGATCAAACAAGGGAATAGGATGGAGGTGGCCCTCTTCAGTGTGGCCTCATGTATCCACTTGGCGATGAGGCAGGCCCAATCTATGTCATAGCCAGCTAAGATACTGGAAACAAAAATAGTACGCTCTGGTGTTAATGTTATCTTCAAGTATAGGCTGGATGCGTGATCTCACAATCGCCCACCAAAATTTGGCGGGAAAGCTAAGCAAAGCCTTGACGATAGGCTCCGCATGGGTGGTGACCCAAGTAGGCTTTGTACCTTGCTTTACAATATGATTGGTCACCCATCTCAATAGTGTGGTTTGATGCTCAAGATCCTTCATAACCAACAAGTTCCTGGCCTGCCCCAACCGATAATCAAACTCCACTGTAGATCTGGGGGCATGGTACTCGGGACCAAAAAGCGTACGACGGATGGTCTCCACAGAAATGTTGAGTTGTCGACCTTTCACTCGTGTCTCTATAAGCCTGGACTGAGTAAGAGGTTTCTTCCCCTTGGTAAGATAGCGTTGAATGGTGGATGCATAGAACTCCCTCACCAAAATAAGGGAGTTCCTACCAAGAGACTCTATCGGCCACATGAGCCCATAACATATCATCATGTCCTGTAGACTTGGGACACGGCTAAGTCCAACTAAAATCACTCGGGGCTCCTCATATATAAAATGGGTAGTCTTATCCTGCTCCCTGGGCTGCATTCCCTCTATAAAAATCTCTTTCATGCCCTCAATGCACCACCAGTTAGCATGGGCATCTGGTGCCGATAAAGAAGATAGTGTGATGAAGGACTCGACATCTCCTCTGTCCTCAAAGCCCTCTTCAAAACTAGACTTCTCTCCTGATCGTGTCATCTGGGGCATGCTACTCCCTCTCTCATCACCTCTCTTTAGACTGGGAAGGACTATCAACCTGAGTCTTAGTACGCCAAGCTCTGGTTGCAACTGCTCTGGTCTGTCGTACCTCAGCCTCGAGCTCTTTTGAGACATCGAGCATCTCTTGTGAACCACTCGGCTGAGGGTTCTGCTCATCATTAGTAGGCTCATCCCTAAGTTTCCTTTTAAAGGCCTCGATCTTTGAGCAATTTCCTTTCAAGGCCATAGTACCTAAAACATAGACGTACGAAAAGTTATTTGAATCAGTTGCAGAAGGGTTCTAAGAAAGCCCCTTTACGAGCTGTAGTGAGCACTATGAATTGTAAAGTGCTCGAGTAGACCAGTGTTTCAGAATAATATTGGTCACTAGAAAATTCTACAAGACCAAGGTACGACTCTTAAAGTGACTTATGAGTCATAGACTGTGGTCGTAAAGAACTGTCATGAATAATTAAAGATGGGAAGGGATCTACGAGACCTATCTACGAGCTGTAAAGTGATCTACAACTCAAAGAAGGTCTCATCTGATGAATACTCAAAATATAAAGTTTCTGGAATTTCACATGAGGAGAAATTACAATTCGTAGATTGCTCTATGATTCGTAAAAGCCTCTTGTGAACTAGAAATTTCGGGCACCTGATGTTCTAAGTCCATCACATGGACCACAAAGAACATTTCAAACACTAATTACTACCAGTGTCAAAGCAAGAAGACACGAACCTATATGTTTAGCATAGAACAACAGTTACCCATAAAAATTTCACATATATTCACCATATCAAAATGATTTAGCATCAAATACCCTACAGTTACAACTATCTCAATTTGAATCAAATAATATCATGATCCTATGTTATCAATAACCAATTTACAATAATAAACTATTCAATACCATTCAAACAAACATGGTGGGCTATCCCAAAGGCACAACATTTATCAATCCCAAAGCAGAATTTACCTAATTTCTGGAATCTAGTAAGCAATTCAATCAAAGGCAACCCTAGTTTCATATTCACAATTCAAATCCAACAAGAATTCCATGCTTAAACACCAAATCTATCACAATTATCACATAAAATAGTTAAGAACAAGGAAAATTTAGAGATTAATATTAAACCAAGAAACTTACCAAGAATAGTATTAACTTAAAAGAGAGAGAGAAAGTAAATGAACACAAAACCCTAGGTGGCAGAAATCTCATCGAAAAATAGTCAACGATTGCTAGAACTTAGAGGGGAAAGGAAAATTAGGGTGATTTGAAGTCAATTAGGTCAAAAGTGGGGTCAGAATAATTTGACCCCTCTTTTATACTGTTACTGGTTAGCTGTTAAAATTACTGGGCTTGGGTCTATAAAACATCGACTGTGAGTCATAGATTGATCTATGTGTTGTAAGTTATGGTCTCTAGAACCCTCAGCACTTAGAAAAATTTTAGAAACTTACCTGAGATCGACGAGCCTTATTCACGACTCATAGTTTCATTTACGAGTCGTAAAGTTGGCTGTTGGATTAGAGTACACATATTCCCTACTTACCAAAAATTTCTACGTGATGGGGTACGAGTGATAAATTGCTCTACGACTTATAGACCCAGTGGTAGAGATTAGAGCTGATGCTTTTTCAGCCAAATCTACTGACTTAGTACTGCACCTGCATATTCTTCATTAAATTCACTTGTACCCTATATGTAACCAACCAATGTCAACAATAGCAATCAAAACAATACAAAATAACTAGCTATGAATCCAAAAACATAAAATAAACCTAGAATTGTGCAATAACATCAAAACTTTGGGTTGCCACCTAAGTTGCACATGATTTATTGTCGCGACACAAATTAGACAAATTGGTTACTAGACTTCACCAATTTCCAAAACCTCACTTTTGAGCTCATCAGGATGCTTCATGGACTAACAGATATTGAAGAAATCTTCTTCATCATTCAATCAAACCTGAGTTGACAAGTTTTCATATCCACAAGCGCTCTTCCAATAGAAAAGAATGGTCTTCCCAAGATAATTGAAACGTAAAAATCAACTTCACAATCAACGATTACTAAATTTGCAAAAAATATAAATTTTTCCACTTTTACCAACATATCATAGAGTATCCCCATAGGTTTCTTCACCGTTTTATCCATCATTAACAACCATATGTTAGTTGGAGTAGGGGCACCCTAACCATGCTTTTTGTACACTATAAGAGGTATCAAATTGATATTGGCACCTAAATCACATAGTGCCCTGGCAAACTCTACATATCCTATAGTGTAAGGTATAGTGAAAGCGCCTGGCTCATCACACTTTTGAGCTAAGGACTTTGTATTGATAATACTATAATGTTGAAACTCTTGAGAGAGCTCCTAACTCGCAGTGTGCTTCTTGGTGATCAAATCTTTCATATACTTTACATAACCCGGTATCTTCTCTAATGCTTCAATAAGAGTGATGTTGATATATAATTTCTTAAACATGGAGAGAAAGTGCTTGAACTTACCTTTCTTCTCCCTCTATTTGACTCTTTGAGGGAAAGGAAAAGGAGGCCTAGGGATGGGCTTATAACTTTGTGGCGCTTGAGCTGCTTCGATTACCCCATCTTTGACACAATCTTCTCCTTCATCCACATCCTTGTAGCAACCATCTCCTCATGAACATGTTCCTCATTAACATGAATAGGAGGATCAATAATGCTCTTACTACCTCTAGTAATAACTGCCACATATTGCCTCATTCTTGAGGTTTTGCATTATGTTTCTAGGCAATGTATCCTTTTGAAGCTGATTCAACTGAGTTGATACTTGACCAAATTGTTGCTCAAGTTGTTTAATGGCCGTAGAATGAGACTCTATTTTCTGATTTATGATTGAAATATCTGATTTCATGCCTTAGGGTCTCATCTTATGTCTCGGCCTTATTCAACAGATGATCAAACATCTCCTCAATTCTAGAATTCCTTGCACCTGTGTCACGGTTATGTGGTGGAACATATGAACCATTTCTGAAACCATCTTTGCGGTCTTGATCTACCTCTGGACCCTTGTTCCTAATATAATAACCATCTCTTGTCATAATAATCACCTCAGTTGTCTCTATAAGCTCCATCTCTACCATAGTTCTAACCTTGGTTTCCTTGACCTTGGCGCCAATAGTCCTAATTCGATCCTTGGCCATTAGTCCAGAAACACACTGTCCATCACTGACCAAACAAACTTCTTTCTCATAATAGGGCTCCTCATACATGGGTGCACGTGGTGGTTGGTAAACAACTGCATTCAATCTCTCTTGGTTCTGCTTGATCAACACATCCGTGATTGTTCAAAACTGAGCAATTTTTGCATAATCTCTTCATTAATTTTGGCTTACTCTGAACCCACACTGCAAGCACGTGAACTCTTCATGGAAGCTCTATCCCGTTGCCCTCGTGCAAATGTTCGAAGCTCCACATGTTATGCAATCCTTGCAAATGATTGTTCTGGAAATATGCCCCCATAATAGTGTCAACAAAAGCCTTACTGTTCTCATCAAGGGCATGGTAGAAGATCTCAACTAAGGCATCATCATCCATCTTGTGGTCAGGGATGCTCCTTAGATACTTAGTAAACCACACCCATGTAGTTCTAATTGAATCACCAGGAAGTTACTCAAAATTGTTGATCTTATCCTTCAACTTGAGCTTCTGTAATTTAGGGAAGTACCTCTCCAAAAAGGCCTTCTGCAAATCTTCTCAACTAGTGATCAAACTCTACGGGAGCTTAGATAACCATAATGCATCATTGCCTACAAGAGACAATGGGAAGACACGATGTCCCACAACATCCATAGACAGATTCTGTGTTCCTATCACACTCTTGAAACAAATGCAATATTAGACAGATCCTCTGATGGTAAGCCTAAAAATAGCCTACGGTTCTACAGCATCTAATGTAACCCAGTAGAGACTGTGAACTTTGTGTCTTCCAGTAGTGGTGGCAACACCATAACTCTAGTCACATCCATAGCCTTAGGATTCAACCTGTACTGATTCCACTGGTAAGCTTTGTTAATGAAATCCCAAGGTTGTGGAATATCCTCCAAAAGAGGTGGGTTCTAGTTTCTATCATCATCATTATTAGCCCAATTAAAGTTGCATTGGCTGCATTGTTGGCATTTTCTTTGATCATTTATCTTACAATTCGTTGGATCTCTGGATCAAATGGAGTTAAGGGATTGCCTTGACTCCAACTGTTCGGCATACACTACTAGTATACTCTATAAAGAAACAAAAACAAAACTAAAATACAAGAGAACTATGGTTTGACACTCGAATTACAATTACTAGTGAATTCAACTAAGTCTAGCCGTATTCCCCTGCAGCGGCGGCAAAATCTTTGATTACGCCCAAGTTACACCTCCTTTTTAGAGGATAAAATGATCGTCGTTAAATATAAAACCTAACCTAGGTTAGGGTAAAATCCCACAAGGAATATGTAGAGTCATCAGAATTCACAAATATGCAATTAACGTAATTAAACAATTCAATTCCCCGATTGTAGGGGGTTTATAATAATTGATAAGAAAGTACACTAAACTAACTTTTACGGAAGAAAATAAATAATAGACAACAACTAGTTTATTGGGTTCCTCATGATTCACAAACTTGGTATCCCCAGACAACCCAATTTTGGTTTATAGCATAGTATGTAGGATGGTAATTTAAATTCAGCAAGCCCTTTGGTCAATGGAGAAAGGTGGATTCCACTATGCGACTTGACCCATCTCTATAGTGTCCAATACTAACCATTACCTATAAGTTCCAGTCAACCTCTCCTTTGGCA
Organism: Solanum clarkiae; assembly: GCA_011800125.2. Taxonomy (NCBI): domain Eukaryota; kingdom Viridiplantae; phylum Streptophyta; class Magnoliopsida; order Solanales; family Solanaceae; genus Solanum; species Solanum clarkiae. The sequence continues at coordinate 7,436 of JAABOM020058111.1, read as the reverse complement.
TAGTTCAGTTGATTTGATGAGAACACATCATTGAATCCTATTAATCAATCTCTTTTCCTATTCATTAATACCTTGGTCCAGTAAGTAACACTAGGCATGTTCTAATTTTGGCCACCACTAGAAAACATGCAAAATGAAGATATTTGTTTAGTACATGCAAATACCCATTCCAAGAATTGCAAATTGTCCGTGTTCACTTTTTAAGATATTTATGGTTCCCACAACTCAGGTTGTGGATTTAGCTACTCATGCTACGGGTAGATGAAGAAATTACAAATTGAAAAAACATAATTAGACATTTTACCAATTGAATTGACAATGACACAAATCCAAAATTGATTGAAAATCACAAAATTTGACGATCAAATTAACTCACAAGTGTATTCTCTCAATTTTCTCTCTAAGTATTGTATTCTAACCTTACTTATAATGAAACTAACGTCTTTACCTAATTAATGACCTAAAAATATATTTATATTAATTATAATTAAGTCTTTAATAAAATAGAAAAACTAGTTGGCTGACTCTACGAAAGTTTTTATGACTCGTAAAGTGATTTACGAGTCGTAATCGAGGTCTTGTAATCAGCCTTTGGGATTTCGGAGTTCTCTTCTATGAACCATCATTACGACTCATAAACTAATTTAAGACTCGTATTTCAAACTCTTAGGCTTCAACTGCTTCGAATCATCCCTCTCTGGAAATCTTCATGAAACCTCTCTATACGACTCGTAGAATGCTTTACGACTCATATAGAGGTCTTATATAGCTAATCATTAGATATCATCCTTCACTAGAATTTGTCATGTAACTGCCTCTATGGCTCATGGAATCCTCTACAACTCGTAAAAGGGTCTTGTAAATCACCAAAAACCAGAAAACTCTGCAATTTTGCCCAAAATTATAGCCAACCTGCTTTCCTGCAAAACTAAACACAAAACACATAAAAACCATAAATTTCGCATTAGGAACACAGTAAATCCAATGTTTTAGACATCAAAAGTGTTGTATTTCGATAGCATACCAAAGAGACTTCTAGCACTTGTAGTATTCACTATGGCCCGTGGAGGTGCTTTCGCAGACCCCTCTATAATCAAGTCTGATGTATTTTTGCATTTCATTTCTTGACCTATGTGGCTAATCATGTTATGTAAATGTGTATGTTTATGGTACTATGGCCCCAATACCGAGACGTGAGGACATTCGATCCATGCAAAAAAAGCTTAGAGATAAGACCTTCCAGGAGGATGAGACCCTCGTAGTTAGTGGATCACTCAAGGAGCTCAGTGTCTGACTTGAACCGGATGCTGATAGACCATAGATAGGGTAACCACCATAATTAGGCAGACTCAGACCCATACTATTATTGTTCGCACTACCCAGTTTGATGAGGGAGGCAGAAACAATATCAGCTCAATTTTAGATTATCTGTGCAGAGAGAAGTCATCCTCAGAGTCAGGATCCAACAATGAGGTAGATACAAAGTCCTCTGTCATACTACTACAGACGTAACCATCACCGTCAGATATTCTCACCAGTTGGTGGTGTGTTGCAGGCATGTAGGACAACTATATAAAGGGAGTACAGAATAATAAGCAGGACAAACCATTCTGCTCCATTAATGAGGAGAGGAGCCCTGAATCACCTTCTCCGGATTAGAAAGTGACCCTGGTCTCTAGGACACCATCAGCAGCTACGGGCTCTAGTGGCTGATCAAAGCACCAGGGAGTTACTCCCTGACCATGATATGGGATTTCTATGATTCATACACAGCTGTCACGACCCAACCCTATGGCCTAGACATGACACGACGAATAGGGAACCCGAGGGGACCCCAAACAAGCCTCTTTACATATCATTAGACATCCTTTGTCGCAAAAGCATCAAACAACATTAATAAGAGAAGAAATAATGGAAAAAGGGCTAAAGAGAGACTCGCATAACATAAGACATCATTAAATCAAGAGAATCAAGGCTCATAACATAATATCATAAATTGTCCAACAACACCTCTACTACATATATAAGATTAGGGGCCAAGACAAGAAACCAGTTCACCCTCATAGTCAGTACATACATAAAGAAAGATAGTCTTAGTACATAGCATGAGATCATAGACATTGTCCCCGGAATGGAGGACTCACCAACTAGCTTGAGAGAGATTGTACTAGCCACGTGGAGGAAGATGCTCAAGTAGGGCTCCGGTTCATACATTGTGACATCATGTAGGCATAGAGTATGCATTAGTATGTTTGAATGTACTAAGTGTGTAGGATACAATGCAACAAGAAGTAGGCAACACGGTCAAAATGCATAATGATAAGCAATAGATAGCATAATAGCAATAAAATATGTATGATCAACGCTTTAGTAAATCATGCTTACATAGAACATAATACATGTGTAAGAAGAGACCACCATTAAGGAGTTCATAGTCTATTATGGTACCAAGCCCTCAATTGGTTGGTGGGTCATCTCACCTTACCACCCATGGTGATTAAGGTACCAACTGCTCAATTGGTTATCAAGGTACAAACCCCTTGATTGGTTGGTGGATCATCGCACCCTACCACCCATGGTGAGTACCAAGCCTTCAACTCGGTTATCAAGGTACAAACCCCTTGATTAGTAAGTAGATCATTGCACCCTACCACCCATGGTGATTGAGATACTAACCCCTCAACCCGGTTATCAAGGTACAAACCCCTCAACATGGTTATCAAGGTACAAACCCCTCGACATGGTTACCCAGGTTTACAAGCCTCCCTCCCCCCGAGTGGGGCATGGTCAATTCCCAACATGATATAGGAGAACATCATATACATATATTCCTTTCATCATCATAAAGTCATTTATCTCATAAGATATGCATTGGACCTTCAATTCCTCACGATATCATAACCCGACATTTTACCAAACACTTGGTTGACGTGTAGTGCTAGTGTAAGACCATGCAATTAAGGGATGAAATCATGCAAGAAAATTCAATGTAAAACCATCCATCAATATTTGGTAACACTCTCAATCAATATACATCAAACCCTTCATCAAGTCCCACAATAGATCTTAGATTCATAGATCAAAACATGCTAAAACAGTCACAATTTCATGAAACCCCAACAGAGTTCATAGTCTATTCATAATACGTAAGATCCATAAGTAAATCAACTTAAAATCATGCAGTATAAGTGAAAAGAAAGCTTGGACACCAATGGATGAAAGCACCCAATGATTGAAACCCACATACCTTAACTTTAGAGAATTTCTTGTAGAATATTTGAATGGAGACTTGAAGCTTGGATGGATTCCTTAAGATGTGGAAGAGATTTGTACACTTGAATTTTTGAGAGAAATATTAGTCTAAGTATTAGAGAGAGTATTGGGGAATATCATGAATTATAATGAAGGGTGAAACATGACTAATTATAGGTATTTTCACGTATGGGAGGGCTTAGGCCCAAAAGCCTTGGATCGAGTAACAAAAATTGGCCAAACAAATAGCCTCTCCGCGCCCCTAGCAGGTCGCACTTGGGGCGTACCAGCTTACTGGAAATCGCACTTTTGCAATTTTCAAATTTTGCTACGATAGCTCTTAAATCGGGATTAGACCCATTCCCCACTCAATTTTTCCCCTTGAACTCTATGAAGTTGGATTTTTGATATCACACACGGATTTTGAGATATATGGAAATTACGATTTTGAGCACTTCCGAGGCACATTTTCGGGCACTTTTTGGGGTCGTTTCAATATCTCCTCGTTGGGAATATTCGTCCCCGAATATCAAAGAAACGTACATGAGAGACGTAAACATGAAAATTTTAGCCCACATAAGGATGCAACAATGTACTTAAACATCATTTCAAAAATATCACATAGTGCAAAATCATCACTAACTTGTCAATTTAAACATGAAAGTTTGCAATGAAATGAGAGCTAAAATTAAGACTTGAAATCACATTGGGAACTTGGATTCATACCTTCGGCTTGAGTGAGTGGAAACGATAAGGATATCACTTTTGCATGTCTTCTTCCGCCTCCCAAGTAGCACTTTCAACTTGTTGATTCCTCCAAAGGACCTCAACAGAAGCCACATCCTTTTTCCTCAATATCTTCACTTGTCTATCAAAAATTTGAACCAGAACCTCTTCAGAAGTCAAGTTTCCTTCAACAACACCCATGACATGAAGAGGCACAATAGCATCAGGATCTCCCACACATTTCCTCAACATGGATACATGAAAAACCGGATGAACCAAATCCATCTCACTAGGCAATTCCAACTCATAAGCTACCTTGCCAATCCTTCTCATTACCCCATAAGGGCCCACATATATTGGGATCAACTTTCCCTTTTTACCAAAATGAACCACACCCTTCATGGGTGACACCTTCAAATAGACTCAATCATCAACTTTGAATTCAAGATCCCTTCTCCTTGCATCGGCATAGAACTTTTGGCAACTTTGGGCCATCTTCAACCTTTCTCTAATCATCCTAACCTTCTTAAGAGCTTTCATAACTAGATCTGGTACCAACAAAGCCACCTCTCAAACCTCAAACCACCCAATCGGTGACCTATAACATCTACCGTAGAGAATGTCAGAAGGGGCCATACTGATGCTAGAAAGATAGCTATTGTTATAGGCAAACTCAATCAATGGAAGATGATTATCCTAACTATCCTTAAGCTCCAATACATAAGCCCTAAGCATATCCTCAAGTGTTTTGATATTTCTTTCGGCTTGGCTATCCATTTGAGGGTAAAAGGTCATACTAAGTTTAACTCTTGTACAAAGACCGTTTTGAAAGGACCTCCAAAAATGTGAAGTAAATTGAGCTCTATGATCTAATATGATGGACAAAGGAACCCCATGCAACCTCACATATTCATGAATGTACAACCTAGCATAATCTTCAGCCCTATATGTGGTCTTAATCGGTAGAAAATAAGTCAATTTCGTCATCCTATCAACCACAATTCAATGGAATCAAAACCCTTTCTTGTCTTGGGCAACCAAACCAAAAAATCCACATTAATCTCCTCCCAATTCCAAGTAGGAATCTCAATGTCTTGGGTTAAGCTACCTTGCCTTTGATATTCGTCTTTGACTTGTTGGCAACTATAACAATCGAAAACAAATTTGGCAATATCCCTCTTCATACCTCCCCACCGAAACATATCCCTCAAATCTCTATATATTTTGCTAGAACCGGGGTGAATAGACTAGGAAGAAGCATGAGCCTCATTAAGAATCTTTTCTCTCAAGCCATAAACACTAGGCACATATAACCTACCTTGGTATCTAAGGATACCATCTCCCTCTTCGGAGAAAAACTCTACCTTACCACCCTTTACCAATACCTTCAATTCTAACAATGCGGGGTCAAGATCTTGCTTAGATTTCACCTCCTCAACCAATGAAGATTTAGAGCCATCAACTACCACAACACCTTAATTATCTACCTCGTGCAACCTAACTCCTAATTTGGCAACCGATGGACCTCCTTAGCTACCTCTTTGCCACCATCATCAACATTGGCTAGGCTACCCATAGACACCCAACTCAAAGCATCCACCACCATATTAGCCATATCGGTATGCTAACGCACACTCATATCATAGTCCTTATGAAGTTCTAACCACCTTCTTTGTCTCAAGATAAGATCTTTTTGAGTGAAGACATATTTGAGGTTGTTGTGATCGGTAAACACATCAACATGCACCCCATACAAAGAGCAACGCCAACTCTTTAAAGCAAAAACCATGGCGGCTAATTCAAGATCAAGAGTAGGATATTTCTTTTCATGTACCTTGACTTGTCTAGAAGCATAGGCTACCACCTTACCATTTTGCATCAAGGCACAATCCAAACAAACCCTTGAAGCATCACAATACACAACAAACCCTTCTATCCCTTCCGATAGTGACAATAAAGGAGCGGACACAAGCTTATCTTTCAATGTTTGGAAACTGTTTGCACTCTTATCGGTCCACACAAATTTGGATTTCTTTTGAGTCAACTTGGTCATAGGAAAAGTAATAGAAGAGAACCTATTCACAAACCTCCGATAATAACCCGCTAAGCCCAAGAAACACCTAATATCTGATGGGGTCAATGGTCTAGGCCATTTTCTAATCATATACATCTTTTTATGATCCACCTTATTACCATCCCCCGACACCACATGACCTAGAAAGGCAATCTCTTTTAACCGAAATTCACATTTCTCATACTTAGAATACAACTTCTCTCCTCTCAATCTTTATAGCATCACCCTCAAATGATCCATATGCTCCTCCTGACTATGTGAATAGATCAAAATATCATTAATGAAGACCACAACAAATGTATCAAGGTAGGATTTGAAGACCCTATTCATAAGATCCATGAAGGTGGCTGGTGCATTGGTCAACCCAAAGGATATCACAACAAACTCATAATGCCCATACCTAGTTTCATGACCCAAATCTAGGGCCTAGGTATGACACGAAGCAAGGGGAACCCGTAGGGACCCCAAGCAAGCCTCATAAAGCATCATTACACATCTTTGGTCGCGGAAGCAATAAATCAAGCATTAAAGATAAAAGAAAGAGGAAAATAGGGCTAAGGGAAAAGCTTGCATAATAACATGGTCAAAAGACAAGAGTTAAACTCATATCATAGATACTTAACATATCCAATAAACATCTCTGATACATAGATAAGAGTAGGGGCCAAGACAAAGTAACCGGGCTCAACCTAACAATTAAAATAAACAATAAACATGAATGTCTCAATACATAATAGATGAAACATAGAATAGGTCCCCAAAGTGGAGGACTCACCAACTAGATTGAATAGCACCGAACTAGCCACATGGAGGAGGATGATCAACTTGGGCATTGGTTCCTGCATGGTGACATCATGTAGGCATAGAGTATGCGTTAGTACATTTTAATGTACTAAGTATGTAGGATGCAATGTAACAATAGATAGATATCATAATCAAAATGCATAATATTAAGCAATAGGCATAATACACAATATGGCATGTATGATCATTGCTTAAGTAAAACATGCTTAAGTACTCATGCTCATATAGGATATCATATGTGCAAAAGAGACCAAGCTAGTTGTTCAAGGTATAAACTCCTTGGTGGTTGTGTGGTATAAACCCCTCTCATAGTTGATGGTGACCACATCTTACCAACACGGTGACAAAGTACAAACCGTTCGCATGGTTGATGAGTATAAACCCCCAATATGGTTAACCAAGCTCTTGTCCCCCCTCCCCCCCCGGATCGAGTGTAGTCTAATGCAACACATTATATAGAGTATATCATATACATAATATCATTTCATCATCATAACATCATACATATCATATCTCATGCTTTGGACCTTTAATTCCTCAAGAAACCACATCCGGACATTTTATCAAACACTTTGAGGGT
>JAABOM020058110.1:0-14323 GCA_011800125.2 Solanum clarkiae | reverse complement strand
CCCACCCCGCATAGACCCGCCCCGCATAAACCATCCCCGCTTAAATTTTAAAGTTTTTTTATTTTTTAATTGAATTTATTATTTTTTTTTTGGCTAATTAACGTCTCCACAACTAATTAACTATTTTTAGTTGACATTTTAACAATTGTTTCTTAATCGTTACTTAAAAGTTTGTAATTAACATTTTTAACAACTAACAATTTACCGGACACGTCTAGTTTAAATTTTAGAAAGAAATAAAATTAAAGTCGATCTTTAATATAAAAAATTTATAAATTTGATTTTTACTAATTACAAAAATTTAATTTCTTCAAATTCCTATTTGATTTTTTAAACCCGCAACTCGCCTTACCCCACATTAGTTTTAAAAAATAGCTACTTCAACCCAACCTGTACCCGCCCCGCCCTGCCCCGCACTCGCCTCGTCTCGCCCCGTTGCCATCCCTACTAGTATACAAACATCCATCTTAACATAGTATACAAACATCCATCTTAACATTCTCATCTCCACAACATGTATTATTTGCACATGTGAGTTTTTCACTAGCCAGCACTCAACTTTATATAAAAAAGATGGTCTAACCACCATTCTATAGAACTTACCTTTAAGTTAAGGTGGTACCTTCTTATCACACAATACTTCACGGGCAAGTCTCCATTTAGTTCATGCTGCTACAATGCGATGAGTGACATTATCATCCATGTCTCGAATACTTATGAATGACTTGATTGAGTAATCTAAATTGTGGTTGGTAGTGGGTATGTAAGTTTGCACAATGAAGCATCACGAGTTGCATGAGGGATGGATGAGGTGGTGGTTGTAAGTCTAAGGGGTCAGACCTGTAGAGAAAGAGAATCAGATTTAGGCTCCTTAGTCTAGGGGCCTGTCGGGGACAACCCCTTTTCTTTTTTAAGGAAGAGGTAAGGTCTGCGTGCACACCTTACCAAGACTTCACTTGTGAGATTAAACTGGGCATGTTATTTTTGTGTCTAGAAATTCGTGGAGGACAAATTTTGGTCACCTAAATGAAGTGAAAGGGTAAGTTGACACTTTTATTCCAATGAATGTTTTTATGGAGGATTTGAGGAACATCGCAAGGAGTCTAGCTAAGCTAGTTGGTGGTTGCGGAAACAAAGAGGTGTGTCGTATTACACAAGTTGCTTACTAGTAGAACTATTGATTTCCATTTTGGTTTTATATTTTCCTTGAATTATTCAATGTTTCTTAAGAATAGAGGTAAGTGTATCTAAAAATTAGGCTCGGTAGTATTTGATGAATTAGCATTGGTCAAATGCTCTACTTCACATAAGTGGAAAACAAAAAAGCCAAGTCCTGGTATGAGGGTGATGGGTTCACTCGCTTGTGAAAAAACTATGAAAGAGAGCTTGATTCTTGGTCGGAAGTGTTTTTTCTAATTAGTACATCGTGCAATGGTATAGATCTGTAAACTTCTAAACCTAGTTGACACTGCATTTAATCCAAGATTTATTTTTTAAGGACTACTGAGTTATGTGTGGATTTCACCTTGATGTAAACATCACAATTAGTAAATTAAATTGCTACTGCTCCAACTAGTATGTGGTTGCCTAGTGGTAAAAGGTTGGACCAATAACTTGAGTAAACTAAGGTTCAAATTGTAGGAGAGCTGGCAGTAGATTAACTTGTTCTATGTGTTTTAAGTCTTTGTGCGTAGAGTCACCTGGTATTTGTGTTGGTGGGAGGTAGCAATAACTTGGTGGACTAGTTGAGTGTGTGCAAGTTGGCCAAGAACTTCCATTATTATTGAAAGAAAAATCAAAGTAGCTAAAAGATCAACTCAACGATACAAATAAAATGGTTCATTGTATACTCGTGGGTCGGAAGGCGGCGAGGGATACTAGGCGAGATCTATCAGCAGTGAATTCTCCATATAAATAGAGCCACCTATTAACAACTTGTTTGGATGGTGGTTTTTCATGGTATGATGTGGTATGATTAGTAAGAGAACCACGTTTGTTTTGATTGTTTCATTAGTTATATGGTATAGTATGGTTTGATTTTATGGTTCTGTAACCATGAAAGCTCTCACCTTTTAAAACCACCAATTTGGTGGTATCCCATGGTTTTCTTATTTTTTTTCAATTATGCCCTTACTTAAATTTAAATAATTCTAATGTATCCTTTATTTTTTATCAAACTTTTACCTTAATATATATATTGCTTTTGTATTACTTATTTTCCTCTACATCAACTTTTGAAACTTCTCTTCCAATCTTCTGTCTTTTCTTTCACATTTAAGTCTATTTTCTGAGGTTCGTTTTTAAAAGTTCTTACTTTTTTATTTTCTTGTATTGTTTGTATGGATTAGAGATATATTAGCTTGTATGTTTTCTTCCTTGACTCTATGTCATTATTTTAAAAAAATTATCAAAAAACTATTAATTAATTTAATATTCATAATAATTAAGGACATTTTTGTAAATTTATCAGTTACGATACATTACCATACAGTCAAATCAAATAAAAACCACCCATACAGTCTATACCAACATTGTACAGTACTGTATTGTGCAATACCATACCATACCATGTAGTATCATACATTATGAAACCACAACAAATCACCATCCAAACTGAGGGTAAAAAAATACTTCAAAGGCTTCGGGATTGAGGTCTCATTAGCCAAAGATGACCCCGCCCAATCCACATGGCTTGCTTGACAAACGTCAATGATATCGTCTTTGTAGTAATACTTCCACAATGGCAATAAATAAGGAAAGTCAGAGCGAAAAGAGCTTTTCATCGTACATGGGTATAACGAAAGCAGACTAAATAAATATCTATGAAGATATTGTTATTGTGACTTTGATGACAAATCAAAGAATAGAGAAAATCCTGAGATAAGCAGCCTCAAAAGAATAGGAAACCAGGTTGTTCTTGTTCTTTTAATCATTGTGATAGCTGAAGTATAACAAAATTTTAAAAAGTAACGTTTACTTAAGGTAAATATAAGCAGCAGAGCACAACTTGGAGTTTAACATCATTTTGAACTTCTTGAATACTACAGGAACTGTGAAGTTTTATTTGTGGGCTACCTGTGCTAACGCTCCGTTTCTTATCTGTAACTAAAGAGTTTATGAGATGATTTTTTGTTAATGCCAGGGGAATAGGAACTTCAAAAGTTTCAAACAGACGGTCAAAAGATTAGAAGAAGCTTCTGTCTCATGTAGGGGACCAGAGAGAGTTCAATTGATGAAAAGGTGGTTAGCTGTACTTAAAGAAATTGAAAAGAGGACTGAGGTTTCTGCTGAAGATAAGGAAAAGATCGACGAGCATTTGAATCCTTCTGAAGAAATAAATGATAATCCAAGAAAACAATCTCTGGTGAGTAAATTGATATTTCATGCTCTTTCACTTTTATCTTTTCCATTTTGTGATGAAGCAGGACTTGGATTTTCTCTTTGTAGAAATAATTTCTCCCTTTTGGTCGTTGTGTGAGAAGGAAATCTGAATATTCTAGAATTATTTTGTTCCTCATTTTGGGATTTATATGTGCATTAAGCCTTTGGTGCTGAAGATTTATATACAAAACTTGTTACCTTTGTCAAAAAAAAGTGCATTAAGTAAAATAATTGTATATTTATGTAGTTTCACTGCAGATTCATTGTTGCTGTTTTTATCTCACGGAATAATCTGTTCAGAAATTGGTTCACTGTGTCAATTAATCTCCTTTTTAATAATGATGTGTCTATTAATTCCTAAAAGGCTCTTTTGCTGGTTTAGAAATATCAAGGAGTGTCAGACTCCCTTCAATCCTTTATGCTGCTTTTGATTGCTAAATCAGCAACTGGATCTTTGTTTGTTATTTATACTTCTAGGATGTCTTCATCAGCTGATTTTAAGATAACCTTGTTGAAGCCTACTTTATCTGGAGCATGATTCGTATACCATCTACAATCCAGTAATATTTATTGCATCAAGTACACAAACTATGAGAAACCGACCTCTCATGAACTGAGAAGCTGAGCATGTGTGATAAAGCTTCTGTCCATATTCCAGAAATTCTTTGGGAGCAAATCTGAATGGGTAACAGATTATCTTTGGTTGTCTTACAAGGCATATCAAGTTCTGTTGGTCGTGATCTGTGTATTCTTTCTGCTTTTTCTTGAACGGTTTTAGTGAAAACTCTTATGTTTTTATATTGCTTGTTGTGCAACAATCGTTCCAATTAAATTCAGACTGTTTTGATTATGGTCACCTTGTCTCTCTTATTTAGTTGCGGGTGGTTCTTGTACTGCTGGTGTTGCTTAGATGGAGAGTAAACTCAATCACAATAATATTTTCTGTTATGGGTGTATGTTGTTTATTGATTGATTGGATTCTCATGATTCACCCTTCGGAAAGGTTTTTAACTCCAGTTTACTTGTTTCACACAGTTAGCCTAACCCGTCTCCAATTTGATAGGCTCTCTATTATGATACAGAGATGGGTGGTGAACCAATGAACTTCCATGACGTCTTTCTTTACAGTCAAGCTTTGGAGGGCATATCAATATGTATGGTATGTAAAAATAAATATTTCTAGTTGCTGCTTGGTTTTGCTAAAGAAGCTTATTCATGTTTAAATTCGTTTATCAATTCTGTGTATGTCATCCTTTTTGCCAAGTGTGTAGAGGAAGAGAAATAAGAGAGAACATGACTTAGTTATTAACTTCAAGCTATTGGGGTTTAAATAGCCATGTATACTTAAAAAGGAAAGAAAATCATTACATAATTACAATGAGTAAATCAAGCAATATACTATACTTATACTTATTCTAAAAGATAGAGAGAAAAGCTCACGACTTGGATCAAGTGAAGTGCATTAAGGATGAGGAAGATGAGGTGTTGGTGGACGAGACCTCCATTAAGCAGAGGTGGCAAGCATACTTCCACAAACTCTTAAGTGTAAAAGGAGAGAGACATTGTGTTAGGCGATCTGGCACTTTGAGTCTTCAAGATTTTGGGTAATGTAGGTGTTTTAGGATTGAGGAGGTTAGACATGCTATTAGTAGGATGAGTAGGGAGAGCGACTGGGCCAGATGCAATTCCGGTGAAATTTTGGAAGAGCGCTGACAAGGTAGGTATGGAGTAGTTGACTAGGCTGTTTAATATTATTCTGAAGACAACTAAGATGCCTGACAGATGGAGGTGTAGTACATTGTTATCTAAAATTGTACTATTAAGGGGTTTCAAATTGCTAAGCCACACTATGAAGGTCTAGGAGAGCGTGGTGGAGATGAGGATGAGGAGAAGAGTGTTTATTTTAGAGAATTAGTTCGGATTCATGTCCGGTGATCGACTATTGAAGCAATCCGTCTTGTGCGGAGATTGGTGGCGAAATATAGAGAAAGAAAGAGGGACCACCATATGGTGTTCATTGATCTTGAGAAGGCCTATGACAAAGTGTTAAGGGATGTCCTCTGGAGGTGTCTAGAGTCTAAAGGGACGATGTTGTATATTGGGACGATAAATGATATGTATGATGGAGTCAAAACTTGAGTTAGAACAGTTGGAGGAGACTTGGAGCATTTTCCTGTTGAGATGGGACTACATCAAGGATCTGTGCAAAGCCTTATTTTGACTTGATAATAGATGAGCTGACACAGTCTATTCTTGAAGAGGTTTCATGGTGTATGCTCTTTGTAGATGACATAGTGCTGATTCATGAGACATGGAATAGAGTTGATGATAGGTTAGAGGTTTGGAGACAAACTCTGGAGTCCAAAGTGTTCAAATTAAGCAGGGCCAAAACAGAATATTTTGAATACAAATTTAGTGTTGCGATGAATGATTCGGACATGGAAGTCACCATCTCAGTCTCGTTTCTTTCATCTTATCTACTATAGAGGCCACTCCCACCTTCTTTAATTACTTCATTCCTAATCTTGCCACTCCTAGTATGTTGTCACATCCATCTCAACATCCTTATCTCTGCAATATGTATCTTTTGAACATGTGAGTTTTTGACTGGCCAACACTTCACCCATATAACAAATATGGTTTAACTACCATTCTGTAGAACTTTCCTTTAAGTTTAGGTGGTAGTTTCTTATTACACAATACTATAGAGGCAAGCCTCCATTTCTACCATGCTGTTCCAATGTGAAGTCTGACATCATTATCGATGTTTCCACTACTCTTGATGAGGGACCTAAGATATTTAAAGCTTTCCCTCCTGGGATAAACAGGGGTAGATTGAAAAAGTATTGAGAACATGACCTTAGACAGAAAGAAGTAAGGTTACGTATTATGGTAGAAGGTTAGTAGAGGTAGAATGTTGTCTTGCCTTGTGATGATTTTAGGTTTGTCACAGGATCAGTCGTGCTATTATGGTTGTTGTCATTGCTCTTCAATTATTTTGCTACTTTTATTATTTTTTCTTGTGGAATTGACATTGCTCTTCGTTTTAGTCGTTACTCTATATCTGTTGTTTTTTTCCTTTTACTTGGGCCAGATACATTTGAACTGAGGCTCTTTTGGAAACAACCTTTATATTTCTATGAGGTAGTGGTAAGGTCTGTGTACACATCTCAGGGAGTGATGCAATGCCATCATGCTGTCATGGCTTGTGAACTGTGTCTCAAAGGATTTGTGAACGGAGTCATGTATGCTTTGAGTGCAGTTGTTGTGTGGAATGATCTGAAAGAGCGCTTTGATAAGATTGATTGGTCTAGGATTTTTCAAATCCACAGAGAAATTGCGACTGCAACTCAAGGTACAGATTCTGTTGTTGCTTACAAAAGGTTCACTGGGCTGAATTTGACTCTCTAGAACCTATTCCTGATTGCGCTTGTGAGCCTGATGGGCTTCAAGGAAACTTATGAGCCAGTTTGTGCTCAAATACTGATGATGACTCTTATTGCATCAGTGAATATGGCATACTCGATGTTAGTTGAGAGGGAAAGTCAAAGGGCCATTATTAACTCTGCTACCGATTTTGAAGTTACTGGGATGACTGCCTTGGTGACTGGTGCAGTTGTAACTTCATCCCAACCAAGAAAAATTGGAATTTGATCTGTGACTTTTGTAAGAAAAAAGGGCACACTAAGGCTAAGTGCTATAAGATTGTAGGGTATCCTGATAATTTTAGTTTTAGGTTAAAAAAGAAGTTAGATCCAGCAGCTGCTCACAATGCTATTTAAATCCAGCAGCTGCTCACAATGCTGTTTAGATCCAGCAGCTGCTCACACTGCTGTTACTCCAGGAGGATGGATGCTGGAGACAGGTGATATTGCTCCTGGACAAGGAATGAACAAAGGTGGAGGTTCTAACACATAGATGCCCTACTTTACTCCTGATCAATGTGATCAAATTGTAAAGATGCTGACCAAGGAGCCTGCTGCAGAAGTCTCAGCTAACATGGCAGGTATTGTACATGCATGTTCATTTAATTCTAGTAATCAAGAATGCATTGTGGACATTGGGGCAACCAATCACATGACCTCTGATTTAGGGATGCTAGACCACAAAACTAAACTCAACAATACTGTGCCCAAAAGGGTGCATCTTCCCAATGGTAATGCGACAGAGGTTTCACATGTTGGATCCTATAAAATAGCAATTGAAGGGGTTATACATAATGTGCTCTATATTCTTGACTTCAAATATAATCTGTTATCAATTTCTAAGATAACTAAGGAATTACAGTGCTCTGTCCTGTTTCTTCGTGATTTTTGTATATTATAGGACCTTTATACTGGACAGAACTGGGGAATTGGTAGAGAAAAGGAGGTCCTATACTCACATTCATCAGGAAAGGACTACATACCAAGACAGACAACATTAGATGTTGGTTTATGGCATAGAAGGATGGGACATCCATCTGGTGGATTGATTACAACTTTTTGGATTGCCAGAGCTTGATAGTTTACATATGCTAGAAAATTGTTCTATCTGTCATTTAGCTAAACACATTAGATCGCCATTCAGTCAGAGCACCAATAAGGCTCTAGCCATCTTTGATTTGCTGCATATTGATGTATGGGGTCCCGACCATGTTCCTAATTTGATGGAAATAGAATGTTCATTACTATTGTTGATGATCACTCCAGAATTACTTGGTTGTTTTTACCCAAGTTGAAAAATGATACTATAGTTGTGCCAAGACAATTCCTCAAAATGGTTTAGACTCAATGTAACAAAACCATCAAGATAATTAGATTAGATAATGGCAGTGAATTTGTTAATGTAGAATGTTCTAATCGCTTTCATTCTTATGGCATCATTTACCGAAGAACTTGTGTTTGGACACCCCAACAAATTGGGGTGGCAGAGGGGAAACATAGACATTCTTTAGAAATGGCCAGAGGTATTAGATTCCGAGGGAGCATTCCACTGGAATTTTGGGGACACTGTGTCTCAGCTGCTGTATACCTCATCAATAGACTGCCATCTATGGTGTTAAATGGTAAAATTCCTTATGAATTCTTCTATGCGAAGAAGCCTAATCTAGCACTCATCAGAGCCATGGGATGTCTCTGCTATGCCAAGAAGCTGACTGCGCATGATAAGTTTGATGCTAGGGGAGTTGAAGCAGTGATGATGGTATACTCTGCCACTTCCAAGGGTTATATACTGCTTAATCTAACTAATTCTACCTTTTTTTGTCAACAGTGATGTTATCTTTAAAGAATTTGTATTTCCTTTCCAATCACAATCTGCTGAAGGAGTTCCTTTGTTCCAGCATTATGATTTTGTTGATCCTTTTGAACTGAGCTCCTCTCCTTGTTCACCTGTGGCATCTTCTTCTGATCCTCATTCTGCTGATCATGATTCTTTACCTCCTGCACCAACTTCATCGGCTTCCACTATTGGATCACCTGTTTCCCCACCAGCTGAAGTCTTGAGGTGATCTGGAAGGCTTAGAAAGCAGCCAAGTTGGATGACAAACTTCATCACTGCTTCAGCCACTCTTCCTGCGTCATCATCTTAGGCACCTCCATACTGCATCAGCTCTTTTTTGACTTACAGTTCACTGAATGAGACCTACAGATACTCTCTTGCTGCTTTCACCTCTGTAGTTTAGCCTAAGACCTTTCAGGAGGCTTTCATTGATCCTCTCTAGGTTGAGGCCGTGCAGTCAGAGATCACTGCTCTTCAGGACAACACCACTTGGGAATAGGTCCCTCTACCTCCTGGGAAAGTTCCAATTGGTTGCAAGTGGTTTTTAAAAGTCAAATATCATGCCAATGGTAAGGTAGAAAGAGATAAGGCCAGCCAAAGGTTATGTTCAGCTTGAAGGTCCGGACTATCATGAAACATTTTCTCTGGTGGTTAAGATTGTGATTGTCAGGACTATTATGTCTATTCCTATTTCTGCTGGCTGGGTTACTGAGCAAATGAATGTCCATAGTGCTTTCTTGAAGTGTATATGCACCTCCCACAAGGCTTTGCAAGCCAGGCGGAGCAACCTGGTATGGTATGAGTAGGCTTGGCAAATCCTTGTAAGGATTGAAACAAGCAAGTAAACAATGGAATGAAAATCTGATCACTGCATTGGTTCAACTTGGCTTCACAAGCTGCTTGGACTACTCTTTATTCACAAAAAAAGAATGGAGCAGACATCATAGTGATCTTGGTCTATGTGGATGGTATGTTAATCACAGGAAATAACACGAAATTGATTCAATCAACTAAAACGATCTACAGCATACCTTCAAAATGAAGGATCTTGGAGAATTGATGTTTTTCTTGGGAATTGAATTCTCTAGGTCTCATAAAGGTATTCTAATGAATCAAAGAAAATATGCCTTGAATCTTGGAGAATTTAAGTTCTTTTTGGGGATAGAATTTTCTAGGTCTCATAAAGGTATTCTAATGAATCAAAGAAAATATGCCTTGGAACTAATTGAAGAATCAGCTTCAGTGGTTCCAAACCAGCTTGGACACCTTTGGAGTTAACCAAAAGTTCACAACAAAAGAACTTGATGAACTCACAGGAACCAGTGATGATGATCCTTTGGAGGATAAGGGAAGGTATCAAAGACTGATTGGGGAATTACTATATCTGACACTAACTAGACTAGATGGAGCATTTGCTGTTCAAATTGTTAGTCAATTCATGCAACAACCTAAGAGATCTCATTGGGAGGCAGCCTTGAGAGTAGTTAGATATATCAAGAGGGAACCTGGAATGGGGATTCTAATGAGCAGTAATGGGGACAATACATTGACAGCATATTCTGATTCTAATTGGGCATCATGTCCCATTAGCAGAAAGTCAGTGACAGGGTTCTTGTTGAAACATGGAAAATCTCTCATATCACGGAAATCAAAGAAGCAAAATACTGTTTCAAGGAGTTGGGAGTAGACATAAAGAAGTCCATTAATCTGTATTGTAATATAAAGCAGCCTTACCGATAGCAGCAAACCAAGTATATCATGAGAGAACAAAGCACAATGAAATTCTGGAAAGATTGATAGACACATGACATCAGTTCTAAGGAGCAACAACCAGGCATCCTGACCAAGGCAAAATATTGTTTACTCACTGTTTCTTTTGGCTGTCACTTTAGCCAATGGTAACCAAACCAAAGCAAAAGGGGTTGGACAAGCTCATTCCCAATTCTTCACTTTAAAATACATTCTTTATGTCCCTGTTTGTTTTTTAAATCTTGCATCAGTTAGTCATTTGACTCGTGCGCTAAATTGTGGCAGACTAATCTTTATCCTCTATCTCCATCCCTAAGACACCAGATGAAACACTATCTCATCTAGTATGGAGGTAGGCCATGATTGATGAAATGTCTGCTTTACATATGAATGATACTTAGGAGCTTGTTTCTCTTAAGGTAGATGGTTGCCGTTGGGCTTATTAAGTCAAAGTTGGTCTATATGGTCAAGTTGATCAACTTAAGGTTTGCCTTATTGCCAAAGGGTGTACTCATACATTTGAGCCAGATTATGGTGACACTTTCTCTCTCGTGGCTAAAGTGACTTCTTTTCATGTTTTTCCATCTATGGTTGTAGTTTGTCATTGGCCTCTTGATCAGTTAGACATTAAGAATGCTTTTCTACACGGTGATCTGGAGGAAGAAGTCTATATGGAGCAACCACTTGGTTTTGTTGCTCAAGGCAAGTCTAGTAGCCTTGTATGTCGATTGCACAGGTCACTCTATGGTTTGAAACAATTACTCGAGCCTGATTTGGTAAGTTCAACATAATACTTTAGGAGTTTGGCATGACTTGTAGTGGAATTGATCACTCTGTGTTTTATCGGTAGTTTGCACCAAATCTGTGTATTTGTTTGGCCGTCTACGTTGACGATTCGTTATCACTGGCAATGATCAAGAAGGTATCACTAATTTGAAACATCATCTTTTTCATCATTTTCAGGCTAAAGACCTTTGCAGATTGAAATATTTTCTAGATATTAGGGTTACTCGGTCTAAATTAGAGTGTAAAATAGGTATTGTTATTTCTCAACGAAAATATGCCTTAGACATTCTTGAGGAGACATGAATGTTGGGATGTAGACTCATCAACACTCCTACGGATTCATTATAAACTCTTGCAAAGATAGGGGAGCCACTTAATGATCCTGAAAGGTATAAGTGGCTAGTTGGAAAGGTATAGGTGGCTGGTTGGGAAGTTAAATTATCTCACAGTGACTAAACCTGGTATCTCTCGCTGTGAGTGTTGTAAGTCAGTTTATGACTTCCTAATGTGATAGTCATTAGGATGTAGTTGTTCGTATTTTGCAGTATATAAAGTCAGCTCCAAGTAAAGGACTACTTTTTGAGGATTGAGGCCATAAGCATATCTTTTGGAAATACAAACATTGATTGGGAAGGGTCACCCTTTGATAGACATTTTATATCTGGATGTTGTGTTTTAGCAGGAAGTAATTTGGTGTCTTAGAAAAGTAAGAAACATAGTGTGGTTGCTCGATTGAGAAGCAATGACTTTAGCAACTTGTGAGCTAGTTTGGATCAAACAGTTGCACGGGGAACTAAAATTTGGAGAAATTGATTAGATAGAACTTGTGTGTGATAATTAAGCGACCTTTCATATTGTATCAAATCCAGTATTTTGTGAGAGGTATAAGCACATCAAGATTGATTATCACTTTGTCAATGAAAAGATACCTCTTAGAAGATATTGTTATAAAATTTATAAGGTCAAGTGATAAACTTTTAGATATCTTCACCAAGTCCTTCACTGGTCCTCGTATTAGTTATATCTATGTACATATGCCTTGTATGCACCAGCTTGAGAGAGAGTGTTAGAATCCTAGTAGGAATAGGAATTGTATAAAACATCCTAGTCGGTATAGGAATAGTATATTGAATTCTACTTGGAAAAGGATTGTAATTTAGTATCTATAAATAGGGTCTTCATGTAATAGTGTATGTTAGAATAGGAAGAGGAACAAGACTAATATCTACAATCCTACTTAGAATGGGAACAAGAATAGTATATAGAATTCTGCTTGGAAAAGGATTGTATTATGATATCCTAGTTGGAAAAGGAGTCTAATATAGTATCTATAAATATGGTCTCAATGTAATAATATAGAGACAACAATTCAATAATATTCTTCTCCAATATTTCTCTCATAAAGAAACCACTTGATTTTGTTACTCAAGGGGAGTCTGCTAGCCTTGTATATCAATTTTGTAAATCACTCTATTGTGAGATAGTCTTCTGAGCTTGGGTTGGGAAGTTCAACATGACAATTAAGGAATTTATTACTCTGTGTTTTATCGACATTATGCATCAAATTCAGTATATCATGAGAAGACCAAGCACATTGACTAGCATTATGCATCAAATTCAGTATTTCATGAGAAGACTAAACATATTGGAGATTGATTGTCAATTTTGTGAGGTCGAGTGATCAACTTGCAGATATATTACCAAGCTCTTCAACGGTCATCATATTAGTTACATTTGTAACAAGCTAGGTACATATGACTTGTATGCACCAGTTTTAGGGGAGTGTTAGAATAGGAATAGGAACAAGAATAATATTTACTATCCTACTTAGAATAGGAATAGGAATAATATATAGAATCCTACTTGGAAAAGGAGTCTAAAATAGTATCTGTAAATAGGGTCTCAATGTAATAATTTCAGGCAACAATTCAATAATATTCTTCTCCAATATTTCTCACAATGTACACACACAATAATTCAATAATATTTTCTCCTATATTTTTTCTCACAAGAACAATTCCTAAGTTGGATTGAGCAACCTCGATTCCCAAAAGGACCTTAGCCAACCAAGTTCCTTAGTCTGAAAGTGCTGAAAAATGCGATATTTCAACTCATTGATTTTGTCTTTATCATTACTTATGATGACTATTTCATCAAATTAAACCACCATGGAGGGGTGAATTTACAGCATAGTTTGTGGTGCACATGAACCTGCGGTCTTTCCATCAAAATATTTATTTTGTGTACATGTTATTTATTGATCTAATATTAGCTACTGGCACCTATACTCCAAAAAGGCAAAATGATGCACTTGGAGGAGTGTTGATTATGTGTTCAAAGGTATAAGGATCAATTCCTACTTAATTACATTTTTTTCCTCCTTTTTTTAGTGGTGCACCCTTATTATAAAAATCCTAGATTCTCCCCTGCCACCACTACATGCACAAACTTAAACTAGTGACAACAATACAAAGAATAATTAGCTTTACTTTGAACCATGCTGAATTTCTGAATAACCATATTTAACTGTTTCAAACTGTGCTCGAGGAGGCCGCTTTAGACCATAAAGTGGTCGTTCTAGTCTGCACACAATGCTGTTTGACCCACAGCCCTGACCAACAAACCCCGATGGTTGCTCCACATATACCTCATATTGGAGATCTTCTTTTGAATTTCCGTGTTGTCCCTAAGTAAATAACGAAGAAAGTGATTGGTTGCAAAAATCTTTTTTAGAGCCAGAGGTTCTCAACATTATTAACATGTGTGTAGTGGACAAAGCACCTGATCCAGATGGTTTCACAGTAGGGTTTTCCCGAGAGTGTTGGGGAATTCTCCGAGAAGATACAGTGTCAACTGTTTTATACTTAAATCAGAATGGCTTTTTTGAAAAATCATTCAATGCTACTTTCATTGCCTTGATTCTTAAGAAGAATGGTAAGAGTTAAAAGACTTTAAGACTTATGCATCTTATCAGTGAGATCTACAAGATATCATCCAAGTTGTTAACAGATAGATTGAAATCAGTGAAGGTAATATGAATAGTATGTGGGACACGACTGCTGGTTACGTAAGAAAGGTAGCTACCGAGGTACTAGGGGTTTCGAGAGGGACCTTTGGTGGACGTCAGGGCGATTGGTGGTGGAAT
>JAABOM020058109.1:0-14325 GCA_011800125.2 Solanum clarkiae | reverse complement strand
ATCTCTGTTTTTACGAAGTTTCATCAAAAATTATTTTTTCTTGGCACGGACAAAATATACCTTATAGGTACTCATTTCCCTACTCAATTTTGTCCTCTGAACAAGAATATGAAGTTGGATTTTAAAATTCTGCATGGATTTTGAGATATTGAAAAAAATGCATAATAGGGTCTTTCCTAGCTATGTGGAGGGGTGTTTAAATATCCACGATTTTAGATATAAGATAATTAAGATTATGGGGGCATTCCTAGGAAGGTGTGGAGCATTTCAATATCTCCTCTTTGGGAACATTCATCCCCAAATGTTAAAGAAACATACATAAGAAGAGTAATCATGAACAAATCAGCCCCAACAAGAATGCAACAATACACTTAAACACCATTTTTGAAATCTCAACACAAGTGTTAAAATCATCATGAACTTGTCAAAATAAACATAAATGCATGCAATGACATGAAGGCTAAACTTAAGACTTGTGATCATAAAGAAAAAGGACTTGACGTGTTATCATAAGCTTGAATAGAAGGAAGGAGATATGAATATTGCCTTCCATGCCCGTTCTGGCCCACCGAGAGGCACTTTTGACTTGATGATTGTTCCTAAGGGCCTTGACAAACACTACACCCTTATCAATCAACTTGTTCAACCTTCCATCCAATACTTCCACCGGGACGTCTTGCTAAGTCAACTAATCTTCCACAATACCCACAAGCTCATGAGTTCTATAGGACTAGAGTCACCACCACATCCCTTCAACCTAGAAGCATGAAAAAATCGGAAAAACCATAACCATATCCCTATTTAATTCCAATCTTATGCAACCTTACCAGTTCTCCTCTATGCACTATAAGGACTCACAACCCTAAGCTCATTGTCAACCATAATCACACACATAACCCACTTGGTACCATGAACCACTATCTCTCCCTTGGGAGACGACCTCCACTCTACCATTTTTCACTTGAAACCTCCATCTCTAATAAGGCAGAATCAAGGCCTTGCTTAAGCTAGATCTCTTCAACCAAAGAAGATTTGGAACTATCAAGAATACTACACTACCATGCTTAACTTCCTCCAACCTAACCCCTAATAGAGCCAACCGATGGACCTTTCTAGTCACCTCTTTGCCACCATCCTCAACACATGCGAGACTACCTAGAGCACCGACCACAATATTAGCCTTATCAGGGAAAATAATGCATACTTATATCATAATCCTTAGAGAGTCCTAGCTACCTTCTTGTTATCTTCCATTCACACCTATCATATTTAGCAAACAACCCCTCATCGTCCAAGTCATGCAACACGACCCCCAAATGACTCACAAGTTCCATATAAATCAATGTTACACCACTAGAGGCCACCACAAATATGTCAAGGTAGGGTTTTAAGAACTTATTCATGAAACCCATAAACATACCCGGTGCATAAGCCAATCAATTGAGGTACCAACCCCTTAATTGGTTGATGGCTTACCACTCCCATCCAAGGTGATTGAGGTACCAACCACTCAATAGGTTGATGTCTTACCACTCCTATCCCAGGTAATTGAGGTACCAACCCCTCAATTGGTTAATGGCTTACCAACCCCACCCCAGATGATTGAGGTACCAACCCCTCAATTGGTTGATGGCTTACCACCCCTATCTAGGTGATTGAGGCATCACCCCTCAATTGGCTATGGTCAACTCACAATACAATAGATACTTCTCATGAAACCAACACATACATATCACGTTTTCATCATCATATAGTCACTTAACTTATATGCCAAGCATTAGGCTTTCAATAACTCAAGATACAATAACCAGACATTTTATCAAACACTTGGTGGGTGTGCAATGCTAGTGTAAAACCATGCAATTTAAGAGTGAAGTCATGCAACTATATTCAATGTAAAACCACCCACCAACACTTGGTAACACCCTCATGCAATATACATCAGATCCCTTCATCAAATCTCAACTTAGATCTAAGATTCATAGCTCAAAACATGAATAAACAATCACATTTTCACAAAACCCCAACATAGTTCATAGTCAAATTCATAATAGTAGACCCATAAGTAAAATCAATTTAGAAACATGTAATTTATCTTAGAAGGAAGCATGGGTACCATGGTTGAAAGGATCCAATGGTTGAAACCCACATACCTTGACTTTATAGAATCCTTGATGAAGATTGGAAATGAAGATTAAAGCTTGAGTGAAATTCTTAAGATGCGGATGGGTTTTGGGACTTGAAATTTGGGATGAAATATTTGTCCAAGTATTTGAGAGAGTATTAGGGAATGTTTAGTATAATATGAAGGTGAAATATGGCTCAATATATATATTTTCGTGCATGGGTGAACTTAGGCCCAAGACCCAAAAGTCTTGGACCTAACAAGAAAATTGCACAAAAAAATACACTGAAGCGCGCCCTTGCCGCGTCGTGCTTTGGGCGCGAAAACCTCACTGGAAATCCATTTTTGGGAAATTGAAATTGTGATTTATTTGCTCTAAAATAGGAATTAGATACATTCCCCACTCAATAATTTCCCATGATCAAGAATATAATGTTGGATTTTCGATATCACGTATGGATTTTGAGATATATGGAAATTACGATTCTGAGAACTTTTGACGCACATTTTTGGGCACTTTTTGGCGTTGTTTCACTACTCATCCATCTCATGAATCTAGGAGGACAAGCATCTTATCGTAGGAGGACCCAACTAAAGTGTTCCTGAAGAAACTGTAGGACCTAGAACTTCTGAAGTAGTCCCTCTTGCCTCTGATACTAGCTTTGTGAACTACCCAAAAGAGGGATCTAAAACATCAATCTATCTCTTTTTCTATTCCCCTGTGCCACCACTTTTATTTAGTGGATATATGTCCTTGGCTGACATCTTTTCCTCATCTGTGGTAGGACAGATGCCCCTGCCTCATAGCATAGTCTGGAAATCAAAGAGGGGTACACCAAGCTCTTGGCCCTTCCTTGGGCTACTTCTGCAATTTGATCTACCATGATCTGTCCCACATTAACCTGAAAACCATCTAAGATGGCATCTATAAAAAGTGCACGAACTAGAGTCACCTCTATTTCATATGTAGAAGGAATGACCCGATCACAAATGATGGAAAGCGAACATCTAGCTTCAAACATAAACTCATGTGAGCCAATACCTCTATGTGAACTGAACCACTCTGGAAGAACTCCATCATACAACTTATCTACTAACTACTAAGCACTTAACTCTCGATATCTCCCCTTGTGACCTCAATTGTTGGCATAAGGTAGCATATAGATAGTATGAATAATCATTGGGATGAAAACAACTCTCACTCGTCTATTCATGGAAGCCATCTTCTCTCCAAAATTAGTCTCCGAGGCATTGGCATAGAAATCGGCGACTATGGTATGGTTGGCTTTTATAGGTTCATCAGCAAAGCATAGCCAACCTAAAGCTTGTCCAAGCAAATCCCCCTTTCTCTTATCACTGGTTGTCCCAAATACACATCCTATTTTTGGGCACATTTGGATGAGAGAAATTGTCTTTGATCGAAGTAGGCTCCTTCTTCCACTTCTGGAAAGATTTCATCCTCATGAAGTGCTTGATATGGATCCATTTTTAACCAATTAGACCTACGATAAAAATCAACATAACCAAAAAATCTTATAGACATTTAAATAGTGTGTAAGAATGAACTTAGACCAAGGAATTCATTTGGAACTAATCTGCATCAAACAGTGAAACATGTTGTTTTTGCATAATGAACTGTTGTTCTCTATGTTCGCGGCCACACAGCCATGATCGTAGAGTTCCAGTTACTCTAGGCTTCCATATTCGTGAGAGGTTATCCACGATCACAAAGAGTCAAGAGTTTCCATGGTGTCAAGAGTTTCTAAAGTGTCCATGTTGATGTTTACGCTCCAATAATAAAGGGATCGCTATCAAGTATAAACCTAACCACCCTGAACCTTGAACCCTGAACCTGAACCCTGAACCTGAACCCTGGGGTTGAACCAACATGGAATACGGGGTTTCGCAACCTTGACTCACCAATAATCATTTCAAGCACCAATCAACTATATTCTTTATAATTGGGGGTGTGTTTGCAATTTGAAGAGAAACAAATAAAAACACTACACTACTAAAGCAAAGAGACAACCAATTTAGGGAGCAACTTGGGAATTATGCTCCCCATGACTCACTAACTCAAATACCCTGGATAACATAAGCCTAATTTAGACATCGCATGTAGTACAGTAACTTAGGTTCTTCCAGCCCTTTGGTAAAGGTGAAGGTTAAATTTCACCATGGCGCTTGGTCAGCTACCATGTTGTGCCAACTAACCGTTACCCATTGTCCCAGTCAACCTCTCCTTGGTCGGGTTTGGTTGATTAGATGAGAATATATCAATCGAATCTTATCATCTATTTCCCTTTTTCTATTCATTACTATCTTGGTCAGGATCATTAAACTAGGTGGGGTTTGGTGTTGGCCACCACCAAACAACATCAAACTGAAAGGAAATAGACAATACATGCAAATACCCAATCCAAGAAATGCAAATAATCCAGGTTATTAGAAGCTAGCTACTCATGGTTACCACAACCCCAAGTTGTGGGGGTTTAGCTACTCATGGCTAGGGAAAAATCACAAATAATGAATAAAATAAACATGGTTGAGAGATTACCCAAAGACAATGAAGAACAAAACCACCTTGATGTTGAAATCACAAGCTTGAATAATAGAGTTTGATTACAAGTGATTTCAAACCCCCAAATTGGGTCTTCAAAGTGAAATCCTAATTATCTACACTAAACCCTAGAAATTTGTTTCTACAATATTCTAAGAACAACTCTATGTTGAGGTCCGTAATATGTAATATGTTTCAAAAACTCTATCATAAACTATTTATACTATTTAAAAAATGACCCTTAAAATATAATAGAAAATACTGGTTGCAACAAATACGACTCATTGGTATGACTCGTAGGATGACCTACTAGTCGTAATCGGGCTTTTGTGGTCAGCATTTGGCATTTTAGACTTGACTGTGACGATCCATACTATGAGTCATAGTTGACTGGTATACAACTCATAGGGTGTTCACATAGTCCACGCTTGCAGTTCTTGGTCCAATTTGCATCCTCTCTGGAAATGCCGATGAAACCTATCTGTATGAGTCATAGTGAGACCTACGATTCATAGGTTGGTCTCGTATAGCTAACCCTTCACTTCTTAAATATCTGATTTTTGCACACTAGAAATGTCTACGAGGGCACATTACGATCATAGCTTGGGCTATAACTCATAGGGTGGCTCGTATGTCCTGAACTACATCAAAATCTGTAATTTTCTTCCAAAATAATGCCAACTTGTATGTTCGGCACAAATAACACAAAACACATAAAAATCATAAAACGTTGCATTAAGAACTAGCAAAATACCTTATTTTAAGCATTAAATGTGTTGAATTTTAACTGCACATCAACACCTTCAACTTAGAACAGTTGCTCCTTAATGGATGACTCAATCTAAATAGACAATAAACGATACATAGCAATCATCCCAATGGCATGTACTTTTGGGTACCCAACTATCATTTCCAAAACCTAATTGAGTAGCTATCAAGCAATCCAAGGCACATCAATGCATCTGACAATCTAACTATGATGAGCTAAGGAGTATCAACAATTTATAATCATTGAACAATTCATATGCTAATCATAATCCAAACGCTCTCATAGAAAAGAAATCCCTCTATTTCACTCAAGAAAAGCAACCAAAGTAGATTTAGGGACTATGTAAGCTTACTCACTCTCGCAAATGAGGTTCATGCATGGTGACCAATACCATAGACATGCCCATATATTAACTACCCAGACTATTGACTAGCTAGATCAGGATCACTTTAGGACTTCATAGGCTTGAAGCGTAGACTCATGGGTCTTTGGTAAGGTACTTTGGGCAATTAGTGATACAAGCCATCCTTGAACGACACTTTTCAACTCTTTCACCTGAATAACTCAACCATTTTCACTATGTCCTCCCCTATTCTCCATTTTCAAGCTTTTCCGGGTACTTTCTTTTCATTTTTCGGCTTGTGCCTCATTTTTGAATTCATTTTTCTATTCTTTTCATTCTAAGGCAACTTTTCTTCTTTTTCTCTCACCCGGTACATAATTTTCTTTCTTTCTTTCATTCCCTATCTAATCACCTCATTTTTGCTACTATACCACAACACAAGCCACCCTCAACTTAGGCTTTTGGCCTGAGGTGAAGTACACAATATCAATTCCCTAAACCAGGGCCACCTTTGGTAGCCACCCTCAACTTCGGCTTTTTGCCTCAATCAAGGTTCACATGTTCAAGGATATACTAGGGCCAATATTGGTATTTCACAAAACAAGGCTAGGATAGCTAGGTATCAAGAAAGAGAAGAGTACATGTAAGGCTCAAACATTTGGAACAATGGGTAAACTACTTCATTTGGTGGGTCATTTAGGCAAAAGTGGACTAATTTAAAGAATAATAGCCTAAGATCCTTTCCTAGTCAACATAATCTCCAGTCCAACTCTGAGTAACAAGGAAAGTTCTGAATCAGTATACAATGCATGAACATAACAAAATTAGCTCACACACATGACAATGCACAGATAACAAACACAGACTCATAGATCATGCTCCAAACATCAACTTGCCTTTGCTTCATCAGAACAAACATTGCCAAAGCAATCACATGCCAGATCACAAGAGTAACCAAAAATTGTAAAAGTATCTTGTAGATACCAATTTGTTTTTTCAAAACATTCAATAATACCATTCAAAGCTATATACATGCCAAAAGTATTAATGGCCATATATCCACAAATTACCTACAACACCTAAATATGCCGGTTCAACATAAAGTAAAATCATCCACAAGGAAAGAGAAACACTGCAAGAAAACCTTGGGATATCAAAAATAGGATAGTTATGGACTAAAGACTACTCACACTTCACCCTGGTCAATAACTTCCCATACCCCACCAAAAATTGATACTTTGTCCTCAAAGTAGATATATATGTATGTATATGTATAATACAACTAAATAAAACAAACCATCCAAAACCGTAAATGAAAACCAATTATCCAAAAACAATAGTAAAAACAAAATATCCAGAAACAGTGATAAGAACAAAATATCCAAAAAGTAGTAAGCATGGGGGTCAAAAGTATCACACATATGGTGCTCAGGCATTGATATCAGTCTACTACTGGGGGGCTCTCTCCTCCTGGATGGTCTGGGCTGCAGCTGAACTCGAGTTACTAGCTCCATGTAATCTCTCCTGCTCCCGAGCCTATCTGTTCTTCTCCATGTCTAATGACCCCCTTACCACCAGGTCTGTAATCGTCTCCTCTAGCTCTGCCTCCGCCTCAGCAGTCCTCTGCTTCTTCTGGGCCTCATTTGCCTCAGCATCCTCCAAAGGCCTTTCCCAAAAGCATGTGGGCGATCCTCAAATAGATCAATTAGGTCCTCACCCACAAGTGCCTCCTCCGTGGATGCTAATGATGTCATCAAGTCAGCCTTGAACTTGGCCAACTCTTGTTGTATTACACCCATATCTGTAGGTCGTGCCCCCTCAAGCCTCTTTTAGACCCTAGCATTGAAAGCATCAACACTGGCATCCACTACAACAACTCTCCGATCCATAAAAGATAGGGTGAATGCCTTGGCCCTCTCCTCCAAGGCCTAGACTTTTTGATGAATCTAAGGCCTGATCCGATCCATCAACTTACCTAGCTGGGCCTCTGGCCTAGTCAACCTGCATATCAAAGCTATGGGCTTGATATGATTTGTAACCCATGCAATCTCGGCATCAACCTCAACTATCTGGCTCGCCACCCATCTAAGGAGCTCGGTCTTCAAATCCACATTCTTCCCTATCATAACTTGCCTTATCTTATAAATTTTGTCATCATACTCGGGTGTGCAATGTGGTACCTTGTAATTTGGCCTGAACTGAACCCTATAAATAGTCTCTTCTTAAATATCAACCCTTAGTCCACGGATTAATACTTCTCGCAACCAGGGCATATCAATCGCCTTCTTCCCCTTGGGAAGATCAAGTAGGATGGTAGCAGCATAGGCGACATATAACTCTCAAACTAAAAATAAGGCATATTTGCCGAGCCTCTTTGATAACCATCATAGCCTGTGTTGATCAATCTCCGCCTCGAGAGCAAGAACTTGACTCTATCCTGAATCATTTAACTAGGACTCCTCATGAAATTGTCTGACATGCGTCCCCTGTCCCTTTGTCTCTAGTCCCTTGTTGTAGGTCACTTTCACACCCTCGATCCCCCATCTGTCTTACCTCGGATCATTCGTGGAGATAGATGGGTCAACTGATGACTCTACTTCGACTTCATCCTGAGGTGCATCATCAGACTCTTTCCAATCTATATTAAGCTCCTCATTAGACTGGGAGGCACTCTCGACATCATGTTTCTTACTTGACCCTTCAGGCTAGTCATCGTATGTGTTTTCATCCTTCAGCCTACCATTGGATTATCTCCTGGCAGCATTTCTAGTCTTTAAGGTCATTGTACTTGAGATTTACACCATAAGCACACAATAAGCACCAAAGCAACCATCATAAACAAAGAAATAAGAAAAAAGAAACAAAAATAAAAAGGGAAACACATTAAAATTCAACATTACACTAGTTGTAGGTTGCAGGTATGAGGTACAGGTACAACTAGTAGAATGACCTACGAGTCATACAGTGGCTTCATAATCCGAAGGGGCCTGAGATAAAATCAAACTTGAAACAGGTATGAGGCATAGGTATGAATCGTAGTCGAGACTACAAGTCGTAGTCTGGGCTCATACCAATTTCTAGAAACATTATTAAGCACAAGACATGATCACGAGACACCCACTACGATTTATAGTGAACAGTATGACCCGTAGATGGGTTTCGTATGGAAAATGTTAAGGAACCATAGGTTACGAATATTCCCTACAAGGGGCCGCTACGACACGTAGATTTTTCTACGAGTCATACGTAGCCCTTGTAGCAAGGAACAGTAGTTACCAGTGGATCCTTCAACCTCACCACACGAACCAAAATCACCATCACATAATCCAAACAACATAAGAAGAAATATACAACAACCGATAGATAACAAACCAATACACTCATTACCCAAGCATGTCAACACCAATCAAACTCAACCCACAAATTGTATCCATAATTAAACAATCAAACGACAACTTTCCAACATATTTGAGAATTTTCGAAGATCTTCAATCCCAAAACTCATAACAACGACACTAACATTCAAACATGGAAGTTCAAAGGGTTAGATGCACAATCACGCAAAGAGTTTCTCAAACAACCATTTTCAACTCAAAAGTCATACCTATAACAAAATTTCAATCCCACCATGAATCTACCAGTTAATCAACCATCACATATTCATTTAATGCATGTGATAAAAACTACATATGGAAAGATTTCATCATCACACCTAACCAACAAGAGTGGTCTCACAATCAAGACAAACCTTAGGGAATTCTAATCGACACAACCCTAATTCTCATTTCTATGCATCAATTTTCTCATGGGTACTCTTAATACTAGTTATAAACATACATTCATACGAGAATTCCAAAAGACACTAAAGTATGTGTGCGAAATTTAACCATGAAACATACCTTTCGAGAATACGATGAACAATTAAACACAATGAGAAGAAAAAGAGGTCAAAACCCTAGGTGTTGGATACTTTTCCAGAACATTCACCAAAAATGATGTGGGTACACCAAAAAAGGGATCAGAATAGTTGGGAAATATTTTGGGAGCAAATTTGTGGATTAGGTTTGTGTTTTGGGGTCAAAATGAATTTTGACCTTTTTTATAACAAACTGGGCTGACTTTAAAAATTTTGCAGTTTGGCTCTACGAAATCCCGACTATGGGTCTTAGGGCTTCCTACGACCCATAGGTCCTAGTTTCGTAGCGGACCCTAACATTTAGAAAAATTCAGAATCATACCTGGGCACTACAAACACTGCTTATGACTTGTGGCGTAGGCTACGAATCATAAGGTTGGCTCATAGTGTATGTGTCAACTTTAATCGTATATTATTTTCCTCTATGAGCCAAGACTACGAGTCGTAGTGCGCATTATAGCTCGTAGGCCTGGTTGTAGAGGCTGCTTCAAATTTTATTTCCTTTACACTTACAACATTTACTTCATAGCTGCAAATCATATCTCAAAATACACCATTTATCCCAAAAATGAAACTTATCCAATGTCTTCAAAAATCAAAACAACAATCATTCCACTACCTAGTAGTTCAAACAATCAAAATAAACTCAAAACAAGCCAAAAACATGTAAAATACTTGGGTTGCCTCCCAAGAAGTGCCTTGTTTAATGTCATGACTCGACCTAGTTTTCTTAAGTACTCAGGCTTCCTCAAGATTCGATGAGCTCTTATCACCACTTCTAGGATCTCTCCTTCTATCTTTTTGAATATTCTCTAACTGTGTGGAACTTGCTCAACCTTGCCATCTATCCTTTGAATTTCCATCGCTTGCTAGTCCACCTTGTAGTTCACCTTGATGATATCAACCTTAATTTCTTATAGTATCTCCTCTTGTTAATCAATTTTCTTGGTCAGTTGTTCAAGCACACGCCCAACTTTGTTGTAATATAATGTTGATGTGGTAGTCTGATCTAATTGTTCACACTATTCCTTCTTGCATAGCTAGAGCCTTCCCCTGACAAGCTAGTGGGGGCAACTAGTTATCCTTGAAATGACTGGTACACTTGGCTAACAACAGATAATTTTTCTATATGCTCAGTGACTTCATTAAATGGCCTCCTCAAGGATGCCTAACAATCTCCTCCAAATAAGGCATTGGCCTGTGATTGTTGTTCAGAGCCTAGTGCTCGGTAAAAGCTTGCCACTAATACATTATCCGTCAAACCATGACTCTGCTTCCTCCCCAAACACTCTATGTACCTATCTCAAGTTGCACCCAACAACTCCCCTAGAACTCATTGAAAGTTATTATTAGATCTTGTGATCGTTGCCTGTCAGGAGTATTATGAATTTTTTCAGGAAGATTGGTTGCACCTCTGCCCAATGAGTGCAAACATCTTATGGAGAATAGCCCACCACTCTGCAGTTTCAGATCTAAGGGTCATTAGAAAAATCTGAAGAGCCATTGCATCCCAAGCTAGGTGTCATGTTTCGAGCACCTCCCTCAATATTTGCATGAAGTTTTGTAGATGGGCATGAGGGTCTTTGGACTCCTGCCCATAAAATTGGACCCATCATTATAATGACTCAAGTAGATTACCTGTGATGATGAGCTTTTGTTTAGCCATTATGATTATCAACCAATGAGTGCTTATTGTTGTTGAATCTCAACATATTCTTCCCATGGATACCTATAGTAATAGAAAAAAACAAATCAAAAGTAATATACTAGAAAGTGTATAAATTAACACTTGAATTAACCTCTAGTTAAATCAAGTTAGAAACCTAGTTGTATTCCCCGGCAACGGCAACATAAATTTCGATGTTCACACTCCAACAGTAAAGCAGTTGCTATCAAGTATAACCTAACCAGAGTCTAGGGTCGAATCCACAGGGAATATAGGGTTTGGCAACCTTGACTCATGAACAATCATTGCACAAGGAATATGGGGTTTAGCAACCTTGACTCATGAACAATAATTTCAAGCACCAATCGACTACATTCTCTAGAATTGGAGTGGGGGCATTTGCAAATTGAAGAGAAACAAACAAAAACAGTACACTACTAAAGGAAAGAGACAGCTAATTTAGGGAAAAACTTGGGAATTGTGTTCCCTATGATTCACTAACTCAAATTATAGGGATAACATAATCCTAATTTAGATATCACATGCAGGATGGTAACTTAGATTCTTCTAACCCTTTGGCAAAGGTGAAGGTTGAATTTCACCATGGTGCTCGGTCGGCTACCGTGGTGTGCCAGCTAACTATTACCATTATCCCAGTCAACCTCTCCTTGATCAGTTTTATTTGATGAGATGAGAACACATCAATCGAATCCTGTCATCCATTTCCCTTTTTCTATTCATAACTACCTTGGTCAGGATCAAGACACTAGGCGGGGTTTGGTGTTGGTCACCACCAAATAACATTCAAAATGAAGGGAAATAGACAATACATGCAAATACCCAATCTAGGAAATGCAAATAATCTGGCTTATTATTTTTGGATTTAGGGAGTTTCGGTCCTTGTTTCGTGAATAATCAACATTTTAGGATTTTTCGACAGCAACAGAAGATTCCGGCGACTAATTTCTACACCAAATTTTGCCAGCATTCAACAGATTCCAACAAATTATTCAAGAAACTGCATGTTATTGTAATATTGACAAGGTTCTGTCATTCCTTTCTCCTCACTATTTCTTGCCCAAGGTTTGAAAATTGATATTTATTTGTGAAAATATTCTTGGATTGGATTGTTTTTATTGTTTATTGTGAAATTCATTTGATTTTTCTATTGCGAACATATATCAATTTTCCTGAATTGCTTTCTTGTTCTTTAACTTGCCTATTGTGGAGTTGAATTGGATTTTTCTTCTTTGACTTGTTTGTTGTGAAAATTTATTTTAGAGAATTTATTAAATTGTTCATTATTACGTATATTTTACTACTGTATATTGTTGAATATTGTTGTGTATTGTTGCTATATATATTATGTATATTGCTATATATTGTTGCGCTATTTTGCTGTACATTTTGTGTATTGCTGCATACCTATTGACTAGTAGTTTTTCTTGTTTTTTTACTTGTATATATTGTTGTATACCTATTGACTAGTAGTTTTTCTTGTTGTTTTACTTGTATATTCGCTAAATTGTATTTTTTTGGATCTATGTAGCTTAGAGAGTTAATAGTTCTTAGTTTAGTGGCGTAAAGATCTCATAGTGGACTAATGTCATGTCATCAGTTGGGGTCAGGGGTTAGGGGTATGGGTGGTAAAGGAGGCACGGGGTAATTCAAGTTAAGGGTCGGGTTGTAGAATATAGGATCACTTACAAGGAAATCCATAGAGCTAGTGAAGTGTCTTAAGAAAAGACATATTAATATAGCGTATGTCTAGGAGAACAGGTGGGTAGGCACCAAGGCTCGGGACGTGGATGGTTTTAAGCTGTGGTACTCGGGTGGTTCTAGGGATAGAAATGATGTGGGTATCCTAGTAGACGAGGATCTTAGGGATTATCTGGTTGAGGTTAGGAGGGTTAGTGATAGGATGATATTTATCAAAGTCGTGGTTGGTAGACATGTGGTGAACGTAGTTAGTGCTTATGCACCCTAAGTAGGCCTAGATGAGGAAGTCAAAAGGCTATTTTGGGAGGATCTGGATGAGATTGTGCGAGGCATACTGGAGACAGAAAAAAAGCTTCATTGGGGGTGAATTTAATAGGCATATCAAGGCAACTAGTAGCAGGTTTGAAGATGTTTATGGAGGATTTAGTTTTGGGGAGAGGAATGGAAGTGGAATGTCTCTCTTAGATTTTGTCAAACCTTTGAGTTAGTGATTGCTAACTCATGTTTCCCAAAGATGGAAAACCACTTGATTACCTTCCGTAGTACGGTAGCTATGACTCAGATAGATTACATATTTCTTCAAAAGGGCGATAGAAGTCTATGTTAGAATTGCAAAGTTATTTCGAGTGAAAATTTTTCCACTCAACATAGGCTTTTAGTGATAGATGTGGAGATCAAGAGAGAAAAGAAGAAAAAGTTTATGTATGCCTAACCTAAGATTAGATGGGGAGGCCTTACTCCTGCCCTTTCTTATGAGATAGAAGAAAAGTTGAGAAACTTAGAGGCATGGAGTAGTAAAGGTAATGTGAACAGTATGTGGGACCCGACTGCTAGTTACATAAGAAAGGTAGCTACCAAGGTACTAGGGGTTTCAAGAGGGACCTTTGGTGGACGTCAGGGTGATTGGTGGTAGAATGATGAAGTTCTAGGGTAAAGGGAAAGATAAGAAGGTCGCTTACACAGAGTAGTTAGAGTGTGGGGATGAAGATGAAAATAAAAAGCTTAAGGTAATCTATCAGACGGGCAAGTCAGAAGCAAAGATGGTGGTGACGAATGCTAAGTCAGCAGCATTTAGGCATCTTTATGAGGAGCTAAGTGCTAAAGACAGGGACAAGAGAGATTTTATAGGCTCACTAAGGTAAGAGAAAGAAAAGCTCGCGACTTGGACCAAGTGAAGTGCATCAAGGATGAGGAGGGCGAGGTGTTGGTGGATGACACTTCCATTAA